>VWZK01013828.1:73820-108517 GCA_013396935.1 Baryphthengus martii
CTAAACCCCACAGAATGAGGCTTCTCACATTAAACGAAATGATTAAAAATTTGCAAAGGGAGGGGGAGAAGTGGTAAAGACAGGTTGTCATGGACGAATATGTTTGACACAGTTTGATTTATCAGCAATTCAAGGTTTATTAATAAAATGAGATAAATCAAAGGCTGATTTTTGCAGCGCGCTTGCTATGATGAGTGATTTAGTAAAACAGCAACTTAATTACAGATTCAAGAATAAGATTCACACTAACGTACTACAAAGTATCTCCAATCTTTGTGTGCATGCAGAAACACAAACCGGACACAGAATTACTTGGCTAGTGAAATATGCAGATGACCACACTCATAAAAGCAAAGATATAAAATCATACACCTAGATAAGTAGAGAAGTGGTTAAAAAAAGACTAGCCTGTAGTTAACATTTCCCTCCTCAAGTTTAAATACTCGTACTGCATCGACATTTCTCAGTGTGCAGGAGTTGAGTCTCAAGGAGGTGGTTTCGCCCAGACCTTGCGTCAGCTTCCTTGGCAGGCGCTCATGAGAAGCGTCTCAACTCAAGGGAGATGCTGGATGCAGCCCCACTTCAATCCAGGAGATCTCAAAGGGTCTCAGTTTAGATTGCTATTTATAGGGTCTGAGATAAATTACTTCTGTCAGGTACTTTTTAATTTCAGCCTAACTTGAGTGTTGCAACATTCTGGTTTGTGCACGTCCAGAATTTGAGGGTCCTGGTATTTTTCCAGCAGTTGCACAAGCCCAGAACTTACTGGATCTTGGGGTTCTGGTATTCCCCACTCTGAGGCACAACTCTAGCACAAGTATGCCAGGTTGATAAGAGGGATGATTGATTATCCAAGACAATAAGGAATGGAGTAGGAGCAAAGAAAAAAGTAAAGACTATATCAACCTATAAGCTATGTAGGTACATTTTCTTTCAAGTTCTCCCATGGAATTTGAATTTACAACTGTAGAAAATGTGTGCAAATGCTTGCAGAAATCATCACTCTAGAAGTGCTTTACCTAAATTCTTCTCCTTGCCTTTTTTACTACCCAGCCTTGGAACTATAGCAATCTCCTGTCATGTTCATGACCAAACAAGTGGAAAAAACAACTGATTTTTGTTGCATGCCACAGAGAAAAGTTCAGAATCTAGTAGGCAGAGATTTTCTTTTTCCACGAATGTTCAAGACCATAATACATCAGCTTAAAATGATGAACTTTATTTGCAGATAAATGCAAAGTGAGAGAAGTTACATTTATATAACTTGGTTCCTTTAAATGAGAAGAAAACTTTAACAGTAAATAACCTTCCCAGTATTTATTCGCTGAAATTGCACAGTGAAAATATTTTTTAGATGAGTCAGAAATTGATAAGATTTCCTGCTTCACAATTACATTTTTTATAGCTGTGCATTTACCATGTTATTTTCCCCTTCTTCTGTTACTTCCTGTGTCCACAGAGGAAGAAAGACTCGGGCACATCATCAGTAAGTGTGAAATGTGGCAATATTTTCCATCCTTATTTTAAAAGGTCTCAAGAAAAGCAAAAATTGTAAAAGAAAAAAATAATTTGGTTGTTTGAATAATTCCTGGCTTTTTATTGCATTTAAAAGGAAATCTTGAAGTAGATATATAAATATCTAAAAACATATAAAAGGAGTTTGCATAAATCTGTATATGTGTTTATACTCATTGGTTTCTTTTTAAGTTTCCACATGGACTTTAACAATCATGAGAACCATAAAGAAAGATAAATAGCTGAGTCCCCACTCCCTACTTTGATCGTGCCTGAGTTGCACTGCTTTATTACTTCTGTTTTAGGAAGATGTTGCCAGTCTCCATGTGTTTGGTAATGGACGAAAGACCTTATTTTTAAGAGTTTAAATAAGGAGTTAGGATAAAGTAGATTTATTCTAAGAATGGTTATAACTATGAGTATCTTCATCATATTCTGTTGTATGTTCCCTTTTCTTTTACACATAGACATGAAAACTGTTGCCATGATGCACGCATTCCTCCTGTTCTCTTCCTCATGAATTGAGATGGACCATGAGAATGCACTTACAAAGAAATACCATTTTCATGACTTACTATTTATTTGGAAGCATGGGTTTACTTTTCGTGTTAAACACCCTGGACCTTGAAGGGAATACCTGGGATTCAGTCAGCCCTTGTAGCTCCAGGACTGTACACCCACACCTTTGCTGCTCCTTGGGCACGTACCACACGCAAGCACAGAGCCAGCTGCCAGGGCACCCTGCATCCACCTTGCAGCTGGGTCTTGTGGGCCCTCAGCCTGGATTTCCACCAGCAGGGAAAACACTTGATGAAATCAGTTTTGTGTGCAGATGTGATGCAAAGCTATAGGTCAACTGGAGACACAAGGGAAATTTTTACCAGAAAGGAATCAAACTTGTGAGAAGTCTGACTCAATAGTGCTTTTTGTCATTAGAGGCAGAAATCTACAGGTAAATGTTAATTAACAGAATAATTTCTCACATAACCCAGTAAAACTTATTGTGTTTACCTGCTTTTTAGACATCAGAAAAGCTAAGTATAATCAGAGTAGTTTACCAAATGTGGGACAATGAGCTTTCATTATTGTTGTCTGTTGTGTTTGTCTTCGAAACTGGACTACATTCATTTTTCAAAAAGACAGTCACCTATGCCTAGGAAGCCCTGTTTATTTTTGGTGCTTCCTTTAAATATTCTGAGTGGTTCAGCATCTAACAATCTTTTTAACCTTAAAATATTTTTTATTCCTGCTATAGTTTCCAGGCTTTAAATGTAATAAAGACTTGTTTGTGAATGACACTACCAGCACTGTATCTCATCAACAGTTAAAAAAAAACACCCATTTTTCAAGAGTTTGTTAGGTAAATATTAATTTACTGGGTCCATCTACTGTATGCACAGTAGAAAACAACTAAAATTCTTTTTAGATTCATTACATTATTTTTCTATATGCTAATAGATAGTAATGTTTTCATGAACTATTTTATTAAAATAGGGCAAGTTTAGGAAAAAAGTTTCTTGTTACTACTAAAATTTATATTCAAAAATGTTAATCTTATGCTGTTAATATTCTAATAGCTAAGGCTGAGGAATTTGTCTGTGAAAACGTATTCAAAAGCATGCAGCATTTTGCTGCTAGGCTTAAGGTAAAAGAGTTTCTGAACATTCTGTAATGAGAATGTAATCCAGGAAAATTATTCATTCTTAAGCGTAGGTTCTTTAATATAGTTTTGTAACCTCCTGAATATGGTGAGTGTACTTGAAAGGACAGAAATCATTATTTCCCACAGATATAAATGTTTCACTGAGACTGGGAAAACTTTGAGTAATTGGGGATTAATGGAATAGATGAAAAAGTCATAAACTCTTCTTTCACACAGAGCTTAACTTGCAGGATATGTTTATTAACTACCTGGAATAACTTTGTGGAAAGGGCACATTTTAAGAAGTTAGAAGTCTACATTAGCAGATGACCATTTAACATACAAGCTTAAAGCACGGCATTTATTGATATCCTGATTGAGTGAAACATTTCCACTGAAGAAAGCAAAGCAGGTTAAAGTAAAGCTGACTCTGAAGTTCAATTAGAAGTAATTTAAGTGGAAGCACATCAGTAAATTCTTCTCTACTTTAGGAAATACATACACTGCTGCTTTGCACTCAAATATACACAGAATCACAGAACATTAGAAGGGTTGGAAGATACTTCGAAAAATCATCTAGTCCAACCACCCTGCCAGAACAGGATCACCTACATAGGTTGCACAACAAAGTTCTTTCCCAAATAGCACACGTGAGCTGTCATATGTCTAAACTAGGGACTTCAGTTCATACACGCACTATTGTGTATGGCACTACACACATAAGTTAATTAAGTTTATTTTGCTGCTATTTTTAAGGACTGAATCCATGCATGAAAATGAACCAACTTTCCAGAAGGTGTAAAGCTCTCAGATACAACTTTCAACGGGGAAGCACTAAACTCAATTCCAAATGATGTTATGCCATCAGAGGCCATATTATGATTTAAGGAGCATTTCTCTTTTCCTTGACAAAACTTGGTCCATTTTCCTTTCCAGTCTCAATGCTTGCCAAGTGCTTCATGTTCAGTTAGGTAATCCTACAAAAAAGGAGATAGTACCTTATGAATTCTGGAAGGTCATTTGACTTTCATAAATTTTTCTACCTGCAAATATTGCTCCCAGAGGAGTACTCTCAAGTATACTCCCCAATGTGGAGCTGTCCTGACAGCCATGAAAAATTTTTGATAGAGATGATGGAACAAGTAATCCTCAGAAGACTCTTTCCTTAGACCAGCTTTGAAGGTTACTAAATAAACAAATTTTTGAAAGGTGTGCTTATGCTCAGAATGTGACATTTCGTGTAGCTGATATCATATCCACTGCCTTTGATTGTACACATCAAATAGCACAAAGATGACTTCGCCCTTTGCTGCTGAATCAATATGAAGTGGCATTTGGGAGGTTCCTAGATCCATTTCTACTTTGTCATTTCAACCTTGATTGGAATTTAACTGTGCATTGTTTTGAAACTAGCAATCAAGACTTCAAGTATGAGGACATTGTAAAAGGTGATTGTTAACATTTAATAGACAGTATTTAATGTCTCTGAAGTGCCACTACAAAGTCTTCTAAAAATTGATCTACCTAGCATAGTACCAGCCCTATAAAACTAATAAATAAAAACAAAATGTAAGGTATTATTACAGAGAGTTGAGCAGATAATTTAGAGACTCTGGGGATGGATAGATGACAGACAGTCAGTTAGGTAGAGAAATGCAGATGCAAACACACGTATGCCCATGAATTCTGCTGGGTGCCCATTTGTGTATTTTACTGTAGCAGCTTGTTCACAGATCTCACATCTTCTTTAAGTGTCAGGATCTTTTGAATAGCTTAACTGCATGGAGACTACAGAAGCATCAGTACTTCTTGGTAAAAAATACAGTTTTTAAGACGTTCTTATCTTAATTATTTGCACTTTATAATTTCTGTTGGGATGTACGTGCAAAGGGAACTGCAAGCTTGTTGTGCACAGGTCTATGATGATAATAGAGAAGGGTACTGCTACGAAGGCATGTCAGCAATGCTTGAAGCTGAAAATGAAAATAATCCATAATTTTTTATTTCTTCTCATATTTTGGATTTTGTCTTGATTCTTCATAATTGAAAATGTGCAATTAGTTGTGTTCCACCTGCAAGATTGTCATTACTGTGTGAACCAGAAAAAAAAAAAGAAATAAACCAAACCCAAATCAAAGTTTAAGAAAAAAAAATTGTTCCATCTACTAGGATTTCCATTTAACCAAAAAAGGGACAGCAGTCTATAATCTCACATCTGTTTCCAAACTTTTCAGGATGTAGAGCCAGAAAAACACTGGTATCAAACACTTACTTAACTCGCATCTTCAAAGAATAAAGTCTGAGGATAGGACTGCCACAGTATGTATAAAAAACAATTATTTGATCCAAACCATTGTCTGCATTTCAAAACAAATTACAAATGCAGTGGTGGTGCACACACAGACCTTGTGTCATTTTTAAGTAAATGGCTTAGTTGCATCCATCTTTATTATGTATTCCACATGTGAGACTCTCATAGAAGAGATAAATTGATTTGGAGAGTCTGATTAATGTTGTGAATTGATTTATTGGCTTTGCATATGTTTTCCTAAATATCTCTGCCTTTTCATTTCACTCTTTGTCTTCATGCATCCCATATCTAGTTCTTCGAGAAGTCTGAACTTCCTGATTCTCTTTTTCATTGAGCCATCAGATTTAGCCAAGTATCTACTTTTGACCTAGTCACTGACTTTGTCTGTACTGCTTAATAAAGCATGGCCATAGAGTAGGTTTGAGAACTGGAGTGCTGCTCATCCTTACCACACATTCTTGACATGGTTTTGTCCTATGCCACCTAATCTTTGTTTGCAAAACAGTGCCCAGGAGGTGTGCATGGAGGACATCTGAGAAGCCATTCCCAATACAGGATACATAAAGGACCGCACCATTCCTGAGTCCCACAGCAATACCAGTAACGTCCCATGCTGCCTTCTGGCACTTGCAAAACAAATCTTCATTTTCTTGCTGTTGAAGTGTCAGTCTAGTGGGTTGCACCTCAGTGCTCTATCATACAGTTTGAAATTAGAAAACCACACCCTACAAATAGTAGTAATATATAAGGACCAGCAAGATAGCATGGGAATTCAAAGGAAACCAGCAGCTGCAGCCATGCAACATGCCAATCTATGCCACTCGGCCAGAAGACTCTCTGTGACCTTGTTTTATTCAGCAGCACAGGTATTGTTTATTTATACTCAGTGGGGAAAAACAGCACCTTCTTATATGGAATTAGTCTCATTCTACTGTAAGAGTCTAAATTCTGCTGTAGGAGAGGCTATTAATTAGGTTTAGGTGAGACCAATCTCACTTCAAGTGCTACAGTTCTATTGTTATAGAGTCTTCTGTTGTTTTGCTAACTACATGGCCCAACAAAAAGGAGGCAGCCATCAGCAGAAAACATACAGAGAAACTCATGCAGATTTTATTATCTATTTCAACAGACCCCATAAACGATATAGCATGGCCAACCACAGAGGGGAACAAAAGAAGTAATAAACCCATTTGCTGCAGGTGACACAACAGAAGAAAAGGCACACTGGGCCAAAAACACAATAACATAAGGAGATATCAACTATGCCCCATATCCCAACATAACCAGGCACAAACCAACCCAACAAATATCAGAAAGATACATTACCCAATCCATTATCCTTGACTCCACAAAACTACTTACAAACCCCTCCAGCAGCAGCAGCTCCCAGCAGCACCAGCAACTCTCAGCAGCAAATCCCAATAAGGAGCTCCACTGGCCTTTTATCTACACCCTCTAATCACCACCTAAATGGCAGCTGTTTCTCATCATTTCAGGGTGTGCTGGGCCTGGCCTCCCCTCCTGAGTGGCCCTCTTACAACAGAGGGGGCTCCTCCCTCACATCAAGGTCTGGCATGGCATGTGTCCCCACCACTCAATGCCTACTGGGTTGCAGCCAGCAGCAGAGCTAAAAGATCTTCTTGGTGGCAAACACAGAGGCCAACCCAGTCTTGTCCTTGATTCCAACAGGGGGCACCTGGGCAGCCTTTGACCTGGTTGGGAAAGTCATCCAGGTGTCAAGTTCACTTCAGAGCTTGGGGTTCAGACCCCAGCACTTCATCTGCATGTTTTTTGTTTTGATAGAAGGTGGGGTTTCTAGGGGCTTTTACACAGAGTCTTTTACAATGGCTAGCTGGACTTCCTTTATTGGGAGAATTGTGCTGGTTCAGGGATGTTCCTTCAGAAAGTACATTATATACTGAGAGTCTGCTGGTAACTGTTGTGTGTCTGTGTTTGTGAAGCAGAAGAGAGTTTGCCCTTGCTTGAGAAAAGGAAATTCAAAAAAACAAATTTCAAATTGTGCCATCACAGGTGTTGAATCTTATCTTATTGGAACAAATGTACAGATAAATCCCTATGGTGTGGTCTCAGGTTCAATAAACAGCTTAGTTATTAAGGTTAAACAATGCTCCTGAGAGATATGCTAATGTGCACCTTATTTTTAACAAATATAGTTTGAACAGTTCTGCAGTCTGAAGGGATACTGGCTTGAAATGGCTCACAGAGATGATTAACAATTTCATCTAGTATTGGAAATTAAAAGCCTCTTTTACGAATTTATTTTAGAAAAAGGTTTATGTAGCAAATATCCTTTAAGTAAATTGTTAAATTTTACATATTAATTAAAATATTTTCTATTTTTTTCCTTAATCCAAATAAATACTGAAAAATGTACAGCTTCATTAGAAATGATTCTTTGCAAGGACTACATTTCCGACCAAAGAAAAAAGTCATTTTTCCTCTAATATTGAAAATGTAATACAGTTAAATAATGGTATAAGTTCAAGGTATGAATTGAATTAACAGTTAATGTAGTTTAAATAATGCATCGATTTAAAATTGAAAGGATTTAAATACTGACTCTTGTAAAAAGTAAAAGGATTCTTAATACTTCTGCTATGTCAGTGATAGTATATAAACCCAGAGCAAAGCTATTGCAGCAGGTAAAAGACAAGCATTTGAAAAGCTTTTAACATAATGTTTTGGTGTACCTTATTACAGAAAACATAGCTACACTCTAACAAATATTCATAACTTCAATTCTTAAATAGCATTCTTTTGAGTAGTAAATCTTTCTTTAAAATATTCTTGGCTAAAAGGAACTATATGGCAGATTTTTCACGTCTAATGAAGCAAGTCATTCTTCTGGCCTGGAGAAATGACAGTAAATCACTGAAGTGCAAGCAAATCTTCAAATGTGTAAAGTCTGAGTACAGGTTGAAAAATAATTTGCAAAAACAGCATGAGGAGGTTCAGCAATCATCATTGCTTACTGTTTCTTTCTAGACAAATTGATCTTTTGTATGAAAAAAAAAAAAAAAATGAAAAGAGGTGGTTTTATAATTGTCAGAGCATCAGAATAACTCCAGACTCATCAAGGTGGAACTCTCTTCCTACCATGCACCTGTCGCCAGAAGGCAGCAAAGCAGTTGCACATGTTTCAGCAGGGACATATGTTGAAGATAAGTGGTGCTTAGCTACAAGTGAAGTATCATGTAACCAAAGATTCCCTCCTACTAAAAAGATGCATAGGAGATTACATAGGAATGTATGTAATCAGGCAATATTCTGCATTTTCATTTGCAAACTGCAATTTTTTGTGCAGAATGAGAAACTCAATATCTAGAAAGCAAGAGAAAGTTCAAGAGATGGTTCAAAATTCTATTTAAGATTTGTGCCCTCAGAAACCATCTTAAAATCTCTGTGCTCAAACCTGGGAAACATAGTGAAAGTGGTTCTCGTTTGATATCAATCAAAGTGACAATACTGAAGTCGATAAAGACAAGTATAAACATGAGATTATGCTGTCTTACTTCAATTCATAATCAACCTTAGGTATTCACTCTTGCAAAGCTTATTTTGACCTAAACAATCAGGCTTTTAAGCAGAGACATTAATTCATTTGTTCCGATCATTGTATTATCGGATCGAAGATGCAAGTGAAGGGACTGCAGCAGCCCTGTTTCCAAATCTGTAAGTGATGCCAGCATCACTCTTAGGGGAGCAAGAATCCTCTACATGCTATGGATAGTATCATGGCTTTGGAACAGTCACAGCAATACAGCCATAAATATTATAAATCAGAGTTATTCAAAGCTGTAAATCCATACAAAAAGACAAAACTACCAAAAAAATTGGTCAGATAACTTCAGTATCCTGATCTTCTCTCTTTTTATGTGTATGTTCTCCTACTGGATGTACTGGTGATGGATAATTCATAAAGTTTAACATACTCAGGTTACTTCTATAGGCAATCTCACCCTCTTCTAAGTTCTGTGAAGGTGTGACACTGCAGTTGTGGAAATATGGAAATATTTACATGTAGTAGAGTTTTACTATCTTGCTTATCATTGTGAAATTTATGGCATGTATTTGTTTCCACAGCACTTGAATACTTTATGAATGTAAATAAGTAAATTAAACGATATATTGATGCAGCTTCTCTATAAATGATGTTTAAAACAAATAATCAACACAAAGTAAGTAAAATGAGAATAATCCCAGTACAGATTTATACTTTGCTTATCGGAAGTTTCTTCATACATCCATCAAGGTAATTTCTTTCTCCTCTCAGTGGGGTGAGAACAGTAGATACATCTTTTCTCTTTATTTGCAAACAATCATCATCTCAGAGCAGAGCTTTTATTCTTTCTTTTCAACAATCTAAAAAGGACAAAGCTTTGGGTATAAGGATGTGTATTTATGCATATATGTGTAAGAATAGGGGTTGTCTGTGTGAATACAGCTTTTTTAGTATCAGGGTCACAATGAATAGACAGAAAACACATTAGACAGAGAAATGCATTAGACAAGAGTAGGAAGTGTTATATAATTCATGTATAAAGGAAAAATAAATTATGAAGACTTCTGTTATTTTTTTTTCCTAAATCCAGAATTCCTTTCTAAAATGCCATCATCACACAGAAATGTAGAGAATCCAAATTTACTGCACTTGGTTGAAAAATCTTGGATCTTCCATAATGTAGTCAACTTCTTTAATTAAGACTTTTCCCAAGAAAATTATTAAATATTATCCTGTACCAATGTATTTAGATTTTCAGTTACTGACCACTCTCAGATACAGGAATCCTCATTAATCAGTTTCCATTAAGAAGAACATTGAAGAAATTGGGGAACGGAGGAAAAAAAATAACCATTTGCTAAAAATCTGATTCATTATCTTGCCTCATTTCAGGAATTCAAAATGTTGATCACTATCATCTGATATTTTATTTAATGAATGGGATTGCTTTTTAATTTTAAGAATATCTACCTATAACCCTGATGTACCAAGGTAAAAGAGGACGAAAACTGAAAAACCTGCATACATGTTGGTTCTCATCACAGATTGCGTCTTGTGTTTGCAGACTCCAAATTTGTCTAATTATCGGTGATAGCTATAAACTATTTTCTCTGGGGGTGTGTGCAATAATCCCTAGATCCTCTGGCATTTCACTTCAGATCCTGACTAATCCTCTAGAAAGCCTTCTTAGCTGCCCAGATTATCGTTATGCTTGCCTCTGACAGTTCTGGAGGAATCAAAGTTTGACTACAGACTACAGAGTTTGAAGTGATTTAATTACAATTGCCCAGACCGTTTGGTATTCTGAAGTCAGGAACTGAGGCTTTGAACTTTATTTCGTAGATATGAGAGATCTGTTTTATTGTTCATAAGTAAGTGACTGTGCTGGAGACGAGACATGAACTACCACTGTTTTATTCTTGATGGATTTTCTTTGGTGATGGAGGCTTCCTGTCTAGATAATTTATGCTGCTGTAGTACAATGGAGAGATAATTTCAGAACAATCAGATGATGTCAAGTGTTCATCTACCAAGAGCAGAACAGATTCTTCTCATCAGTGAAGACGACTGTCGTGGTTTGAGCTAGAATAGAACTAATTTTGTTCAGTAATTTTACTTTTCAGCTCAGTCTCTTCTAGCTGCACTTCCTGAAGTTAATGGCATATTTTCACAGACCATGTCTGCTTTTAGAAGTGATAACAGTCGGTTTTTTGAGAGTTTCTACCAAGGATGGATATGCAAAAAGTCTCTCGCTTGTACTTGCCCCTAAGGAGACCAAGATCACTGCTAAATCTTATGTACTATACTGGGTGGGGGGGCAGGACAAGCAGAAAGTTAAAAGTCAGACCTGTGGGGAGGAGATGCCAGGACATGTGAACCTAAACCAACCCGTGAGATATCCCATCCCATATACGTCACAGTCAGTATAAAGCTGAGGGATCACAAGGGTCAATCCCTCTTCTTCAATGGCCAGCATCCGAGCAGGACTCTGTCCGTTTTACCTTCAATCTCAATCCATGTGTTCCTGAATCCAATTCCAGAAACCATCTCTTGAATCTGGTTCCCATCTGCTGCTGAGTCCAGCCTGGGATTTTCCACAGCACCTTCTCCACAGCATCAGTGGTGACAGTGATGGAATTGCCATCAGGGCAGTTGGATTTGAAATTGATTTGATATACATTTGCATATAGATTTCATTTTATTGTTATTATTTTCATTAAATCTGGTTTAGTTTTCTTTTCAAATTCAGAAGTCTTTCTCCTTTATTCCCTCTCTCCCTTTTGGAAGGGGTTAATAAAGAGCATCTGCCATTTGTCTAGTGGCCAGGCCGTCCCTAACCCTTGACAACAATACTCTTCAATCATTTACGAAATCTTTTTACCAAGGAGCAGTCTAAGACATAAACAGTGGGTCAAGCTGAACAGTTGCAGACGTGTGCTTTAAAAGAGAAGTAATGATTCTACAGCTAACTTTTTTCCCTACATCTTTTCTTGGCACATTACTCACAGGACACGTGCCATTCTTTCCCTGATAATATGATCTTTTCCTGGGAGCTTTTGTTATTTTATTTTAGTCCCATAAGAAAGGGGGCATGGAGATGCAGAGAAACGCTTTAAACTAAAAGAACAGTTTCTTCTTCCCTGAAGGATATGACTCCTTAATCTCATAAATTATTTATTTATGGTTCTTAGCTGTGCACTGGAGCAAACCATCCATTTTATTGATGCATCTCTTAAGAATGCTTAAGAACAGCTACAACATATTTGCAGCAGGAGCACATACGTTTCAGAACAATATCTTAATATTGTATGCCTTGGGATGCTAAAAAGGACACCTGAGCAGGAAAAGCAGTTAGCTTCTTCAGGGTAGCAGCCATATATCCTCCAAGTTTATTCTATCAAAGGAGAACACACATGCAGGCAAAGCTTGGAAGAAACACTTGTAGAAGAGATTAATGAAATAAATCAGTCAATAACACTAATTGGAATTTAAAAGAAAGAACAGATGGTCTTTATGTGACTGGAAGTATCAGGATAAAAATCAGCACATGTGTTTGCTAAGATAGCTCTGCTCCAAGAAAACACACCTGTTTACTTTTCTGATAACAAAAATATTGTTAATACAGTTTTTATTTACAGTTATCTTTGCAGTTAAATTACTCTGCAGTGTTTTATTCCCTTTTGTAATCAGACAGATAATCAGCTTTAAACTACTTAATATTATTCATATACGTGTTTTTCCCCATGGGTCCAATACCATTAATCATAACTTCAGAATAACAAGGTGATCTTTCCAGTTTCCTTAATCCTATTTACACCATATGGCAAACACAGTCCGACTAGAAATAAAACAAATGTTGTGGCTTCAGAACTGGAAAACAGAGTTTCTTCCAAGCAGTAGCAAATGAAATTCCAGTTTTCACTCGAATGTATTGACAGTAGATCTCTATATTGCTTACCTTCCTAAAAGTGATGGAATCGAAATGTAGCTACAGCAAACTTTTCCTGCATTGCCTACACAAAAAAAAAAAAAGGAATGGGCATTAAATATTTTCCCTTAACTTAAAACACAGGTGGTGTTCTGACAAAAGGATTCACTCTGTGTCACTCTCTGACTGTCCCTTCCTAAAAAGTGTCCACCATCAAAGGATTTGCTATGCCAAGACCTCAGACCAATTCTTGGAGTTCAGTGGGAAACAAGACCTAGTGCCTAGGATTCCCAAGCTTATTTTGAGTTTCAGAAACCCAAGAAGTGCAGCTGCAATACGGCTTTATTTGGAATCTGAGAAAACAAATTGCCTTGTGTGTTTGGATGGCCTTGTGTGATCACTGAATAAGTCTACTAAACTGAAAACAAATGACTATACCACAAATATCTAAGTATTTAACTGCTAAGTTTGGAACACAGTTGCAAAGAGGAAAATATAATAAGAAGAATCTGCATTCTCACCAAACTCACTGAAGAACTTCTTTTGTTGCGTTCACGTTTCTGATAATTTTGAGGGAACTGGCATGTACAGAGTTTCCTGAAACTGCATATTCTTACTGAAATTGTTCATGATAGAAATCTCCTCTACTATCTTACTCATGCCTTTTAAGAAATTTCTTTGAATTCCTCTTTATTCTATAATTCAATCAGAATTTAGCATTACTAGACCAGACCTCTTCAATAAGTATAATTCAAAATTGCTTTCTTCCATCCCTTTTACCAGTTTTAGATGGTAAAATGTTTCTCCTGATGTCACGAGAAACACATACTGTGTCTTTTAGTCCAGCTCACGTAAATTCAGGGGCACTATATCTCCTTACCAAATGGATATACATGATAGCATGCTTTCTTAAGTTAGCTAGCTCTGCAACTCTGCTGATAGTGATGAAGAATCATTAATCATTTGTAAGCTTTCCTTTATGGTATGTCAGAATTTTTAAAAAATGCGCTTAATTAAGCAGAATGCTTTTCAAAGAAAAAGATACACAGCTTCAGCTTGTACATTTGTAACAGAATGAGTGCTGCAGAAAAAAAACTGGTACAAGTTCTATATTTATAAAGATTCTCTGATTCAGGAACCTAATCAGAGACCTAATCCAGAGCAAAATCAAAAATTACATTCTTTGATCCAAAACTCAGTAGATAGCTCAAGCGATAGGGCTTGTTCTTACCTTTTACATTTAAACTGATAGACTTTGCAGGCTGGCAATGATGGAAGGGAATAGCAATGATGGAAAACAGTACCTGGTGAGCCATAAGTAGCCTGTGAAGTAAAAGGAATTGTCGAATCATAGAATCATTTAGGTTGGAAAACACCTTGAAAATCACCAAGTCGAACTGTAAACCCAACACTGTCAAGTCTACCAAAACATTGTGTAATGTTGGTACTAGGCCTGACTTCTACTAAAAGTTCTTAAAGAATCACTGGGTCTCTAAGTTATTTTTATACTTGGCTTATCAATATTGTATTGAAATTGAAGAATTCAATTTTTAAAAAAATCAATAAATAGTGATATCAAAACATTTTCATACAGACTAACGTTTACTATAAAGAATGAGCCTGTTCACCTAGTGATTTAATCATATTTCTGATTGCATATGAACCCTGTGAAAATCAAAGCTAATTGTTACATGAGAAATTAATATGGAAATGGCATTTAATATATTTTTAATGGCAATTTAACACAGAGAAATGAAAGAACAAAACAACTGTCTACAGGATACCCTGTAGACTAGGATTTTAAATTTTTTTCCTCACACCTCGAATAGATTCTTCGTCCAGATCTGAGCTCTTCTATGCATTACACTGAATGCAAGAAACATGAATCCTAATATTGTTTTTTTTTCTAATGGTATATATTTATAAAAAAAATAAATATGAAAACACAGTACTTTCCAGCTGCTAGAAATTCTTCAGCAATAAAGCAGTTAGGTAAAGCTAATTTATAATTAGATCAGTAGCAGTTAACAGCAAAACTTCATGGTTCCTTGAATAGTTGGTCTCATTTCAAGTAAACAGTTCACAAATCAGTTCAGAAGCAAATCAAAAATACACATCATACCCTCAAGCCAAGAAACGTGTCCGCTGTATCATTTACAAAACCTCATTACGTTACTTACAAACCATGGGTAGCAAGTTATAGCGAAAAAAAGGCAGAATAGAACAAAAGTAATTAGAAGATAATTTAGCCCCACATATGCCCCACAGAGCTTAGCAGTTGGAGATCAGCCCAGACTGTGAGTGAATTTCATTTAAGCCTCCTTGTCTTGTTTTGGAAATTAGAGAGTGACAAAAATATACCGTGCTAATAGACATCAGACTACATTTCACCTCACTGATAATTTTCCTTATCGTGTGCTAAATCCTGTTATCCATATGGTTGTCATTTAGACCACATCTACCCTATTTATCTTTTATTGTTCTTTAATTTTATCCATAAATAACAGAATTTCTGAAAACTTAATTCTTGTCATCTATCACTCTATGTAACGAGCATAAAATTAACTAAAGAAAACCGTAGCTTTGCACAGATGGCCAAGTGCTGTCTGATAATGGTTGACAAGATGTCTTTCATCAACACCTGGATATATATTGCTGCTTAAGTAAAAGCTATATACCTGTGTCCCTTCTCATTGAAATGCTCTCATCTGCCTCGCATGACACCTGGTTCTGATACCCGGATCATCTTCTTTTTATTCTCTCCCATAGCCTCAGTGCTACAAGGCACTTAAACTAGAGATAAAATTAAGGATGTGAGCATTATTTGACTCTATGAGATTACCTACAGGCTGAAGGCAAAATATATTCCAAATATATTTGCTTTGAAAGGGTTTGGATCTTAATGTTAAAAATGTCCAAAGTATTTTGCTGCATCAGAACTGCTAGGAAGAAATTCAGAAGGTAAAGGAGTGATTACCTCCATCTTCTAAATGTGATACTGTACCATTCTCTTCTACACAGCAATCATTGTGATGGTTTGCAGGAATTCTTGGCAGATAGATGACCCATTCAGTCGATTAAATAGTTATCACCTCATGACTCTTTGTTTCACTTATGGCTGATTTTAGAAAAGAAGTTTGTATTTTCAGTCTCTTTAAATGCTTTTAGAAGTACTCAAAAGGTGTTCTTTAGCTATTTCCCATGGGAGTAATTTGTACTTTATGTATTATTTCCATGGTAACTTCAGAGAACAGGAACAGGGTTGTATGCTATGTTACATCCATCTTAATTTAGTTTAGGATATGTTGTTTTTTTTTTTCTCAGGGTCAGTTTTCATTTAACAAAATATTAAACGGTCTGTAAAATGAAGATTGAAAAGGCAAATATCCTTTAATATAATACTGTACTGAAGTCCTTTTTCACAGTACATTAGCTTTCATCTTTGAATAAAATACTAGGGATCTTTTTATTATTATTTTTAGCAAAGCAGCAGCTGCAATCTGTCGTAAGTTTTCTGTGACAATGATGTGGAATTTACCCTGAATCACTTGGAAACTTGCTCACTGACTTCTGTATTCTATTCCGAGGTAATGAACGTACTAGTCATGGAGAGAGGCAACATTTTTCAAATTAATCCAAGCAGCTGATAGGTTTGATACATACTCGTGACCCATCAGCAGGTGCTTCTTTGTTTGGGTCATCTTAAATTACAGTATTGAAGCACTTTTCTCCATTCCCACCTGTCTCCCTAACCCACACATTCAATTAGTATAATTTACAATTTTTGTGCTCTGTATCCTCTTTAAACCAACAGAACATGCTTTGATTGACCACAATGCTTTTATAATCTTTTAGTTCCCAATTCTGAAAATAATTACCTACAAATATATACAAAAACACCTCACATCACTAGGGACTTCCTATTCAACTAGCGTTGCTACTTACATTGTATAGGTAATGCAATTCTCTCCAGAGTCAGACTTTATATTGGTTGTCTTCGTATTCATAGCCTTTGGTCAAATACCTATTCATGTCTAAATAGACTACATAAGAAGCATCGAGATAATGAAGGATCTGAAATAAATGAAGCGATGAGAAAGGAAATCAGTAGGTACCACTGTTGGGGATAGTGACATGACAGCAAGAGACGTTAATTAAAAGATTAGATTTCATTTCTCTGTTTGTGTGTGTCCTCCTAAACATTAAGAAATACTATTTAAGACAATGTACAACTTTTTCATGAAACTGCCAGGGCGCAGAAGCACGCTCTGCAGATCCTAAAATATGTTGTATGGAAGGCATTTTTACAAAATATCAGTAGAACATACACTTCAGGGAATAGTTGTGCTGTGTAGAGACAGGATTACACTATAGTCATCTCCATGAAGATGCCAGAAGTCACTGACTAATTCCATGAAGTCATTTCCCGTTTGCCATGGGGGGGAATAGCGATCAGCTGTATGATGGAATCGCATTTAACTGTACATAATGTCAACTTACCAGCAGTTTAATGGCAGTCAATGTATCTCTGGCACAATTTTAGAAAACTTGCATTTTTACTTCACAGTGAGGCCATTTTTCCTTTGGAAAGCCTTAGGGGTTTTAATATAAAATAACACATCATTTTAAAATTTTAAGTGATTTAGCGTGATTTAGACTGTGAATTTTCAAGGATAAACAGGTGAAAATTGAAGCTTTCAAAAAACTTTTCAAAACTGAATGTTTCTATTAGAGTCCTCTTATTTTTTTTCTTGTTTCTATAGGGAGACTGGCTTGAATTTCCTGATTTGTTAATTGTCTTTTTTTTTCATGCTTGAAATGTTCTTATATGTTTCTTACTTCTGTTTTAGATTGCATTGATTTGGACACATGGTTTCAAGTCTGTGAAAGAAATTGTGTGCATTAAGTTTTGACTGGAGCAGAGAAACGTGGAGATAAGATTTTGTAGGAAGTATTTTCTGTAGCAAGTGACGTCCTCAACTGTAAAGATACTTCTGACTCTCCTCAGCCCCCTTCTCCTATTCCTTACAGCCTCTTCTCACTTGTTAGAGTTGCTCCCACTGCTTGCTTGACTTGGTGCCTAGAAGGGGGCAATGGTAAGACTTGAGCATGATTTTACTCGTTACATGCTCTGTATTATGTGTTTGCTTCTCATACTGTATTTGGGATTAAAATAAAAGATAGAAAACCACAACTGACATCCAGGCTCACTTTCCTATGGAAAAAATGACCCCTTTTAAGCAGCTTTGAGAGAAGGCATTAAAAGCAGAGTCATTGCATCTCTACTGTATAACTAGAATTTCAAAAAAAGGAGGAGAACTGAGATAGCTGGTTATCAGTGGAGGCATCAAGTTTGTATGTTGTGCATATATTGCAAATCGCACAGGACCCACTGGGTTTGGATATTGCAGTAAAACAAAAATATTAACAGCAAACTGTAGCAGAATCTCAAAGGGGTTTAATTTTTATTTTTTTTTTGAGTCCTTGTGAGTAATTCTACTGCCTATGCAAAAATCCTGTCTTCATTACTTAAAAGAAAACCTCAGCATAAGGTCGATATTAACAGGAAGGTAATATTTTATCCTTTTAAGCATAATGTTTGATTTAGCTGCTGCTTTGAAATTCACATTTTGTTGTTCAAATGCATAGAGACTGAGAATCCAAGTTAACTTTTCTCAGTTCTGTGAGACAACATTTTTGTTTGTCTTGATTTTATTTTTTTTTCAAAATAAACCACTCTTAGATGATCATTAACTGTGAACCAAGGTGGCACTAAAGCAAAGTGTAGGGTCACATTTTGCTTGAAGTAAATGCGAGCTGACTACAGACATCTCCCAGAGATCATCTCCTTGAAATAATTTAATTTGACATAATATTTGCCTTTCAAAAAGACTGCCTCACTCTTTTCTTTCATAAAGCTGTTATGTTAGAGCATCCAACATTTTTTATCATAGAATCATTTAGATTGGAAAAGACCCTTAAGATCATCAAATCCAACAGTATAGCATTTAGGATGTGTGCCCATAAGTAGCAGACCTGAGTTCTCTTACCTGCTTATTTTATGGGGATTTAATTTAATATTTCCCAGGTCTAGGGTAAATTCTTCTTGAAGCTGAGTCCTTGTATTGCCAGAAGTGTAAGGCATATGGGGACGTGAAGGGAAGTCTTAGGGAGCCTGACTTGGTAGCCCTGTCTGCAGGGAGCAAGATTGCCTTTCAGTCTGTATGTTCTTTTGAAAATTGGATGCCTGCAGTGCAGATCATAGCTTAGCATGGTATTTCTCCTTGGGAATCTTTCATTCCGATATCTTGTCTTTTTTGGTGCATGACTTCTGTGAAAAATTATCTGCTCACACATTTAATGATTATTGTAACAGGTAAAGAGAAAAATCTTAACAAGGTGATCACTGTATCATTGAGAATATTAGACAGAGGAGACCTCTAAAGTCAACCTGACCTACCTCTAGCAAATCTGAACTTCAGCTGGAGAAAACATCCTAAGGAATTCTGCACTGTACCATGTCATCATAGGTAAAATCTTTTCAGAACTTAGGAGTCAAAATCTAAGCAGCTGATGAATGTACAGCAAATGTAATTTTCAAAAACCTTGTAATTTTGACTGAATATGAGTACATCCGTGTTAGGAATAGCAGAAATTACTCACTGGCACAGAGGCTCTGCAGATGACACTCGGTATTCTGCTTGCACTAGGTTGGAAGTAGGGTCAGTGGCTCAAGTTTCAACTTTTCTTCTAACTTTTAAAGTTACTTCTGCTCTTGAATATTCTGTGCTCTAAATCAGGTTTTGCGGCCGTTGTTACCCGCAGTGCAGTGACTATCTGACAACTCTCATTAAGGTATATTTACTGTCATTTGCAAAAGTAGAACTAGGCCATCAATCCTCCCTTACAGTGTGACCTCGCTGTATATTGAGGTGGTGCTGCTGCTGTTGCCAGTATCAGTGCTTTCCTCCTGAAGGTGACAAAATGCCTTGAACATGCTAATGAAGTAGGAGTGCTGACATCCCTGCAAGATAACTAAGTAACTTTATTTTGGACTAAAGATGGAAGAAATCAGGTGAAAAGAGGACTGATGATTTTCTCTAACAGGCATAATATTTTGAGAAATAATAATTTATAGGGCCAGATTTGAACAAAGGCTTTTGTATGGCACCGTTCGCTCCTGTCGTAAAAAGATACTACAGTGGCATATTTCCAATGCAAGAATGTTTGCTTTCTGCTTTTCCAATCATCCTCTGCAAATTCAAATACATTTCAAGACGTGGTTTTGAATTGTCAAAACATTAAACCTACTTCCATAATTCTTTTTGGGTCTAACTTAAATAAAATTAAATAAATCTAGATAGCATCTCCATATGTGGAGATTTTTCAGACTGGAGAAAGCCCAGAGCCCAGAACCTCACCTGGCCTGATGACTGATGCTGATTTGAGCAGGTGATTGCACTAGAGTCCTCCTGAATTTTCCTATGTGCCAAAGTTTTTGTGCCATTTACCACTAGAAATTGCATACTCATGACAATTACATGCATATGTCATTAACATTGGGTGTAGGAACTGAATATTCAAAAGAAGATTAATGAAGAATGGATTCTATTTATTGTAATATAACACCATAACAATGGAACTACATTCTACATCTTTTAGAACCTCTCCTGCATTAAATAAGCACTGTAGACTTAATTGTAACTGAAATGCTTCCTAATAGAACCAGATAATAGTCATGGAAGCTGGAACTAGAGGATGCAAAATGTACATGGCTCACAAAGTATTCTGGGTACCTGTAGAGTATATTTTCAAGCAGCTTTAAAAGATATTAAAAATCTGAAATCAAATTATGATTCATCTATTGCTTCCCTAATAACTGTAAAATATGTTTTGTCTGTGAAGTTACAAGTAGTTATGCATAACATTTGTACAATGAGTGTAAATGAGTTTACACTGAGTATAAATTTATCATTAGCTTGCATCATCCAAACCCTAGAAGCCTAGGGACCACAGCCTAAATACCATATCCTTTCTGCAGATTAATGCATTAATTGGCACACAGTGTACATAAGCTTATTTGTTTAATGGAGTTCAGGATGGTCTCTGTGGGTGAATGCACACATTAAAATGTTACCGAGCATGCCTAACACTTCTTCCGTTAATTTTTTTTGTGTTAATTCTTGATTATTTTCTAGACTCTGCACACTTAAGGCAAAGGTGATCCACAAATAGGGGAAATCTAGGGAACTGCTGAGATCAGGGTTGCGCTCGCTGTCTCTCAGCCTGCCTTGCACTGTGTCAATAGGGAAGGTATATCGTGACACTCTGTGGAGCTTTCGCAGACAAGAATGCTGCCCTTTGTATTTGAAAGATTATTTCACCTCCTGCCAGTGTAGGCAAGCTATCTTAAAAGTCTACTGTCTGAGGGTGAATAACTAGATCCAAGCTCTTTTGCAAGGTCTTTTCACAGACAGGAAGACAAAGAAAAAGATCTAATGCCCCTATTTGAATGTGCAGTTCACAGTGCAAAAACTACAGCCTGTCAATCCAGTGAGAAAATTCTGCCAGTGAAGATTGCTACAGAAATCAGTACAAAGAGACTGCCAGAAAAGTGACTTACTCCGGAAAGTAAGAATAAAGGAAAAGTTAAAAAATAAAAACAGTGTACTAGGGCAAGCATTTGTTGCCAGCTGTTGTAGTATGTTACTTGTAAAACTGGAGCCGGAGGTCAAACTCATGTAGTGGTGACTGCCTATAGGTAGTGTCAGGATCTCTTCTTCAGTGAATGATTGTAAAGTGCAGCATCTATAAAGATATTAAGTGAAAAATAAGTCTGACTCTGATATATCTGAACTTTATTATCTGTCCTCGGTTGTCCAAGTATAACCAAAGGGTGTGATCTGGTTTTGTTTCCACCAAAGGCAGTATATTTGGAAGCCGTAAAAGAGAATACAAAGCAATTGCCTCCTTTGATTTTGCTTACATTAAATATTTATAACTTGCATTCACTTTGTGCTTTCCACTCATACTGAAAGCCTACAACTTACTATTTTTTTAATATGTTGACTGCCCAGCTTGGGTATCCTATTCTGTTCATTAGCTATTCTCTGAGTACATCTGGACAATATGGATATTAGTTCTGCAAAGAACATGTACATATCTAACGCTTAGCAGACTTTCAGGGTCAGGTCCAATTAATTTAAAACCATGGCAGCAGCTTGCAAGAAACCTGTACTGGGACATTGATTTCCAGCACTAATAACATCAGTGGACCAGTACCAGAATCAGCAAGGAAGGCTGATTTTAAAGAAATGGCTCATAGACATGACCTTAAAGAGGTTTGCTATAGACGGAGACTTTTCTTTCTTTATTTATTTCTCAAGGAAGAGGAAGATAACAGGAAGTTAATATAATTAACGGCAAAATTAATCTGCAGCACAAATTCTCTTTCTTGTTTCTCCTGACACAGATGCACCAGCCCAAAAAACCTTTTTCCTGCCACCACTACTCTTCTCCAGCTCCCAGGTACAGCTCTGTCTTCTCACCCCCAAGACTGAGGTGGTGGCGAAATACCTTGCAAGAAGAGAGTATGAGGGCTGGAGCTTTCTGCTCTTTTGCCGTACCCTGTGCATGGGGAGCATGTATTACGAGTTTGGTCAGCCTAGCTGTCCCTTATTCCTAATTTCTTCAGAAGTGGCACCCTGAAACAAATCATATAGTGGCTTTTTTTTCCTCTGAGTGATAGTGGGGAGCCCTCTGGATTTGGAATATGCAGCCTGAGCAGCCTCCAAAGTCCTGGCTGTTTGCTAGGTTTTCAGAGAGTGGACCAAGAGGGAACAATAGGCAGCAGAAAGCTCCATCCCTCATACTCTCTTTGCAAGGATTTGGTCACCATCTCAGTCTTGGGGATGAGAAAATTTTGTCAGAATATCCATGACTTAAAAAGTCCCTTCACGGATCTGATACAAAGGTTTGCCAGCCACACATAGGGATTTTGTGGTGATGTGTGAATCTTTCTTGCTTTATTCCTGTAGCATCCAGCACTCTCAATACAGATCAATAAATTTCAATTAGCTACAGAGGCTTAAAACCAGGCTTAAAATCTGTAGAGGAGCTTTTAGCACTTACTTTCCTTTGTCATTTTTCATCTTAAAAAAACTTACTGAAAATTAATTAAAGAATATTAGTATCATGTAGTTAGACCAAAAAAATTTCTTCATTTGGGTTCTTTCAGTCTTTTTAACTGGTATGCTTTTGATTTTCAAAGACACCATTGAGTTCCTGCAGAAAACCAGCATGTAACAAGCAAGCTATTCTTTGCAAGCTGTTGAGCTTGGTGGGTGCTTTTGTGTTCTCTACTAGGATTTAACTTGAGGTCAGACTATATATAGGGTAAGGTGATACTTCACGTACAGTGCTGTTGGACTTTTTGCCATATCACATAGGTATGATAGGAAAGGATTAGCAGGAAAATTGTGTACATGTTTCCATAAAAAGAGATTTCTGGAGAAAGAGAAAACAAGAAATAACCAAAGTCTAACATTTACTGAGACAGCAGGTGATCTAAATTCCAATCTGTTATTTCTTGGCTATTGGGAGCTTGCATTTATACTTCCCAACATCCTGGTAATACTCCTGACTTTATGGACACTTCTACAAAAGACTCTCTTTTTCCTGTTTTGGAAAAATCTGTATTAATTATGAAATATTTCTTAATGTATCAATTTTGTAGCTGATATTCCTCCTTTTCATAGGATTTCCCTACCCACATGGACCTATTCACCTAGAAACTTTTGAAGGACGTAAGTTTTCAGCACAATGGAGAAAAAAAAACAATGGAAGGAGGAGGTGTTTTGTTTTTTCTATATGATGGGAAACTTTTCCTTCTTGGGATTTATTTTCAATGAGGCCTTGCATCATTGCTGGATATCCCACTTGAATTAGAAAGGCAGAAGCTTAAATAACCTATAGGGGCAACACTATACTCCTTAATGTTTCCACTCCTTTTTTTGTCTTGAATGTATTTCAAAGCTTATATAAGTTTATCACATGTCTAAATAAATTTTGGTATATTGGATCAGAACACTGGATCAGATCCTATCCCTTCCAAGTTCTCATCATGATCCTGTAAATTCAAAGGGATCCATTGTGCTTACTGTTTTTTTGGCGTAAATAGAAAATAGGGAACAATTTGTCAACATGGAAGGGATGCATTATACTGGTGAAACTTCCCATACTAGTTTGCATAATTGACATGAGCAAGTCACACATCCATTCTGATTTCAGATGGGTGTTGGAATAAGGGTAACATGATTTGCTTTCCTATCTCTGTCTGAAATCTATACATCACAAAATTTTGATGACTGTATCTATTAATGTTTAGTGTTGGTGCACAGTTTCTGTAACATTGGTTTCAGTTTTTAATAATTTGCAGTTACTGAATCACCAATCTGTCTTCTAATGCTCCTTTATCTTTGTGAAAAACAATGAACAGTGATGTGTTATTTCTGCTATACACTAATATGTTGTTTCCAAGATGCTTTGATTTGCCATGCTGGGTGAAGCACCAATTGTTTAGAAAAGAATCTCTGCCTCCTATTGCAAAAAGCCACTCATACAAAGAACTGCCTGAGATGTGTGGATAGACGGGCAGTGACCAAGCCAGACTATACATCAGATTTATGTCTCAGGAACTTTACTATTAATAATTTTTACTGTCAACTTTTAATATCAAAGAAGAAAGTCCAGCACAGTGTTTTAACACACTCCAGAACACTTTATTAAACAGCATAGTGGTATGCTGTTGTAAATTGAGGTCAGGAGGAAGGGTAGCAGTGCTTTACAGGCTTAGGAACTTGATACTCCGGTATACCACTGGGATAAGAGTCTCTCTTCCAAGACTGTTTACAGCTGACAGTGCTATCAACAACTCCAGCTCATTAAGACAACACTAACAATAACAGGGTGGGGAAAAAAAAAAAAGGAACAAAAAAGTTGGTATCATAGATACGGGTAAAAACAATGATTTTGTTTATCTCAAGCAAAAAAGGCAACCGAAAGGGACCCTGGGGACACTTGAGGGAAGAAACTCTAATGCTAATTGACATGATTTAAAAAGATGACTCTGTTATTGCCAACAGTCTAATTTAGTCATTATCTCCCCAATGTTGAGGCAATCAAACCAGTTGTTACAATTTTACTAGATGGATAACAAGGTATGCCTCAGTGTGCAGATGTATATGCTAGAAGGTGGGCTAAAACAATGTGAAAAGAGCTTCCTAATAAATAAATTTTGTATTTCTTTTTATGAAATACCACTCCTTAATGTTATTTGTCTGCTGAACAATCTTCATCATATGTTGTGCGAATATGTGGTAGCAACTTGTCATGAGGCCATGGAAAAACAGCAAAAGCAAACAAAACTATCTACATCTTAATTTCACCATTTCTCAAATTAAAACATTTACCTTTTTACATAAAACCAAATATTTGTTAGACGGGAAATGTTTTGGGGTTTTTTTTCCTGTCTATACTATGTGCTTGTTTTGCAGCAATTATCTCTGTGTTAAAGAACTTCAACGTTCGCCTGGAAGTTGTCAGGGCTGTAAGAATTACAAAGCAGATGTACTTGCTCAAAGGTTTGCTGTAATGCTGTTCTCACATCTGTTCCTGGAGTACACTTCCTGCTCTGAAAGTGTCCTTTCAGTATCACTCTTTTTTACCAAATGATGGGACAATGTCCTGCAACATGGTACACCTTTGCTAAATTATACGTGGTTCGACTGAAGAGTGCAGGGAGGGAAAAAAAAAAAAAGGACAATATATATCTTTCCCGATCTCCCTGTTGTCCAGAAAATCTCTCTGTGCCTCTCGTATACAGTCATTGTCCTCTTTTGACTTTTCCCATTAAACTTGCTATAAACTTTTACCTTTTCCAGTACGTTTGCTGCAACTCAAAATGTCTGTTATGATAAGAAAAGGCTTTGAGGGAGGAGAGAGCCTTAACTTTTGGAAGTCCTTGGAGTGCACCTTGCTCATGTAACACTGTGATGCTAAAAGTACCAGTAACTTTATTCCTATTAAATAAGAGAGTTAGGAACTTGGAATGGAGTTTTCTTTTTCTTTGCAAAGACTACTCATGGTCCGTGTGGCCCTTCTGCCATATACTTGGGCATCTGCTGCCCTCCTTTTCCCCTTCCCCCCTTGCTTTCCCAGTGGTTATCCAGTTCCATGCAATTTTGTCACAAAGAGGACAAATACAGGCCCCAGTACCACTGATATTCTACCACTCCAAAAAAAGAGAACATTTCATTGTAATTTTTTTTGCAAAAATGTTGATGCTTTGAAATCAAGGCTCTGTCTCATGACAGGATTGAGTCAGTCAAGGAACAAGTGTCTGAATGAGAAAGGGAGTAGTGAAAATCTCAAAAGATAGGGTGTTCTTATGCCATGTGGAGATTAGAGGTTCAGTCTTTACTTTGACTCAAGCAAGGTATGACAAAACGTACATACTAATGTCCCTATTTCCAAATTCTTTAAATGTAAAATTATGAAAGGTTCATATCAAAAATTCTCAGTGGTCTTTTTAAATTAAAGAGAAAAAAAAAAAAAGTACAAGGCTTAAAAAAGTTGAAATCTGGAACTAAATTTTTAACACTAATCATAGGTTATTTTTGCCTACACTTCATTTTGGGCAGAGCAATATAAAAATACTAAAGATGAGCTTTTGAAAAGAAAACAAACCCAAAACCTCTTGTTTGCTTATCTCATATCTGCCAAGAGTTCTAGCAAATTTGATAGAATTAATGCCCTTCCGTGACATTACTACACTTTATCCCTGGATGGTATAAATGGGCCTTAGAAAACGACACTGCCAGGAATGGATTAAGAGAATTAACTTGCATAAGGAGTCAAATCTCTGACCTCTACTTTGATTCACCTCTTGTGAATGCCGCATTCCACTGGGAGGAAGATGGAAGCGATAGCCTTTACAGAGCAGAGCAGATGAGTGCTCTTGTAGGGCTTTTGAGGAGCTGGATTGCGTGCGGGTCAGCCCAGTCACCATCTACTGCTGTCTACTGCTAGGGCAATTTGCATAGGAGACATCTTTACACAGCTTGTTAAAACAAATGTAAGGGAGTCATTGTCAGACAGGAGACTACACAATGGGACTATGAAGAAGCCAGCAATCTGTCATCTGCAATCTGATATTTTTTTTCCTAATAATATCATAAAGCATAAGCTAGTCATAACCTACACTGTACAGAATGGGCAGGTGCCATACGATCCCTCCTTCTACGCAAATACCTCCGGATCTGCTTAGGAAGAGTAGCCTGACTCCAAAAAGGACCTAGTAAGGCAGAACCCATGCCCAAATATTGGTGCTCCACTAAAAAATTTGTCAATATGCTTTGCTGGGGCTTCCACAAGGAGGAGTAAAGACAGGAGGAGAGTTCTGCAGCTGTGAGCACAGTCATGAGTCAGGGTTGAATTACTGCGAGGTTCACAGTTCTAGAAGTGTAAAATATACACACAATGTGGATGAAATCACAGTTATTTTAGAATGAGTTAAAAACAACCACAATTCACATCTAGATGTCAGCAAAGTATATTTACTCCTTGATGTTAACATATTTTCTGTAGATGGCATTATGTAAGAGAGGGCTGCAAACAATTAAGCATATGCTTTCTGACATTTGAATCACACGACGCTGTGCCTGATGAAGGAAACGTGTCTGTACCTCAGGTAGAAAGAGATCTGTAAAGATTTGTCTATTGACTCTTGTGTACGGTTGTAATGAATTACAGTTTTGTTTGGTATTGAGAAAGGATTGAGCTAGCACTTAGATCTAACAGTTCTGATATTTGTGGTTGTATATCACGACCACAGATGAATTTTTACTCCAGGAAACAGTTTCTCAGTTTATTGAGAACAGACATGTGTGCTGCTGAGAGGAAACATGCACTCCCTGGGCAAGGGAAGCTGTTGGTGGTGCTGCACGTTGCCTGCCAAGTAGACCCTTGATGGCTCTAGAGCACATCTACCCTGCTATAGGTTTGATTATACAACTCCAATGTAGGAAAACACTGTTGCTTTGGTGAGTTAGTTACTTTATTTCTCTACTTGGAGCGCAGTAACCCTCACGTTAGTGCCATCACTGCTCACTTGCCCCATGGCTTTTGTTCCCTAATCTCTGACTGATGCAACGTAGCCCTTGTATTATTATATAAGGAGCAGCAGGCACGTCTTAACCTATCAGTTAGCATGCACTATGAATGGCCATGATACAGAAACAAAATGCTTCCCAACACTAAAGATATCTCTAAAGTTGTCCTTACAAGCTAAACCATATTTGTACATAAACTTTGGCTGGTGCTAGTTTTCTTTCACTTATATTATATTGAGTCTTATAGATAAAAATCGTGTGTTTGCTAAGAAAGGAAAGATATGAGACCACACTAAATTGTAATTTCAAACTGCTCACTATAGCTTTTGGCTTTATGGTATGGGCTGCACCCTTCCTGTGCCCCTCAGAGTATCACACATCTCACAAGCTCCTAGATAACCAACACAGTTCTGCACTGCCTAACAGCCTTGCTTTTTCCTAATTGCACTTTGGGATTTAAATATGATATGTAAACACAGAGAGTGGGTCATTCATTCACTTCTCAGAAGTGCTCTAATCCAACCTAGCCTTAATGAAATGCCAGGTACACCAGTCCTATCATTGCTGTAGAGAGTTAGGTGATTATATGAAAATATGACCTTCTATAAAAATGTGTCTGAGTTATCTTCCTGGAGCTTGTATGGTATTACTGATGAACAAGGCACAGGAGTGTTCTCGAGGCTCATTTTTTTCATAACAGTGCTTAATTGGGAAACAATTAGAGCTCATGCTTATGTTACTCTTTGTTCAATAAAGCCTGTAGAAAGACACTCATATCCTAGATCATAATTTTGAAGGAGAAAATTTTCACAAAACAGGACTTCAGAAAACAGTTTTTCTGTGACTGAAGAGTGTATACCACAGTAGTATATACTCAGCAGGAGCTGGTATATTATACACTGTACGACAATTACCTACCTCTCACATTATTTTTTTCTCAACTACTAGCCTCACGTTGCGCCAGTAGAGGTTTAGGTTGGATATTAGGAAAAATTTCTTCACTGAAAGGGTTGTCAAGCCCTGGAGCAGGCTGCCCAGGGAAGTGGTTGTGTCGCCATCCCTGGAGGGATTTAAAAGACTTACAGATGTGGCATTTAGGGACACAGTTTAGTGGTGCACCTGGTAGTGTTAGGTTAAAGGTTGGACTTGATGATCTTATAGGTCTTTTCCAACCTAAATGATTCTATGATTCTACTAATATTTCAACTGTCTCCTTTGTGCAGTGTCTAGAACAGTCAGGGCCCCTACTCTGTAGGTTTTTAAGCACTGCAAGAATTAACATAATTAATCATGATAATTAAAGAAAGCGCATGCTTAAGAAAGCACAGTGCAACAATTTCACAACATATGACAAGGGGACTGCCAGTGGTAAAGCAGTAAGCAAACAAGTGGGGCAACAGCCTTGTTTTAATGTACTACATTAGGAGATGCAAAAGATAAGCCTGAGTGCAAGTAGATAAACAATCCAATACTCCAGTGGGCTGTTGTGCATCAGAGACAGGATACAGCGCAGATCCTTTGAGATAAGCGTCGTCTGATCATATTTCTCGACTCTCAGCAGAAAACAAAGAGCAGTACATTTAAGCATGCAGAATGGTATGCTGAAATTAGGAACTGGGTTGAATGTCAGCAAGGAATGGGCAAGGCAGAAATATTAAACTAGGGAGAATATGAGAGTGTCGTGCTCTCCAACCCACATGCATTAATGTAGATGAAAGTCTGACCGTATGGCTATATTCACCTGAGAAATATATTTATTAAGATAAAATGCAGTCTCCCTTATATAGAAAAATCTGCAAATAATCACAGACCAATTGTACCATATGATTTTAGTCTATGGTAGATTAAATTATATATTTAATTACTAAAAATTTAAAACATTTTATTTAAACAATTGATTGAAATATCACTTGTGATGTATATTTGGGGGAAAAAAAAAACCACCAGTTATACTTTGGTAGGTCTTTGGATTTTTGCTGAAATTTGTGATAATCCAGTACAAGTACAGAATATTTTTAGGGTATGATGAAGTGCAGGGCAAAATGACACAAGAAAGTAATGACATTTTCCTTGTCATTTCCTCCATAAGAGGAAATCTGTGACCATTAGCCGTTAAAGTGACCTGCATATCTTTTTAGAACATCATCATATTCATAGGGCCAGATACTTATTGCCAGTAAGACACTGAAGATTATTCTCACATAAAAGGTTAATCATGTGCATAAGTGTTTGCAGGAAGAAGCTATTAAAATGTGCACTGTACGCGCCCCAGTAGCAAGGCAAACCTTGAAGAAAAATGAGACAGAAAAATTCCATCCTTTAGACCTTGCTGCTTATCTGGCAATTTTTAGTGTTCAGCTCACACAGCCACAGTCTGGAGGAACATCAAACAAAGGGAGAGAAATCAGCATTACAATTATTTGGAATATTTCATATCAAAGCTTATAAAATGACTAAGAAGCAAGCGGGCCTAACATCTTAATGCTAGTACATGAGTTGGCTCTTCAAGGTTGAATTCCTTTTACTCTGATATCAGAAACAGGATACTGAATTACCTGTCTTTTGCCATAGCTTTAGGGAACACTTGCTATGCATCAGCACAGATATAGTTTAATCACCATTAATACACCATTAACAGCCTTGCATTCTAAAACCTTCAGATACTTTTTCAATGCACTGCTCACCAGAAATGGTGACACAGTCCATTCTCACCTGCAACTAGCAGTTCCCTCACCTTAATTTCCTTTCTAAAATGTTTTTAGAATCCTTAAATCCACCAAGCAAAATACCTTTCCTTTTCTATTTTGAAATTAAATAGAGAAATTCAAAACCACATGTAGCAACCTGAGCCACAAAAGCTAGGCACAGATTGCCTTGAAGTCTAGTAGGTATGATAGGATTGTATGCAATTATAAGTATTTTCATTGGTGCTTTTCTGAAAATCAGATTCTACCTCCTACCTTTCTACCCTTGGAGTCCTCATCTGAGGAACACCACGATAGCAGAACATGATAGTGTATGACAGGCTGAAACATTTGATTTCTTAATCACCGTGAAAGATCTGTCTCTCTTCCTATATTGTACACAAAGCATTCCAGCCTTCAAGTATTTTCTGAATATCTCTGTCCTAGTTTTGTTGTTTTGTTTGCTCTGCTTTGGCTTTGAAATCAGTCTTAACGAAATACTTCTTCCAAATTAAGCTACAACTTTCTCTTTCCACAGCCATACTTGATGGAGAAAGGCAACCACGTTAGTTGATTTATATAGTGAAATATCTAGGCAATACTGTGCAAATCTTTCAAAACACTTATTGTGAACCTGCACTTGCCAGACAAGGTTTGCTTTGCCTTTGGGCTCACTGCCTGGACCACCACAAATACAGGAGCGTAACCCAACTGTGGACCCCAGCCAGAATCTAATCTATATAAGGCTGCAGGATCTTAACATAAAAAGACTAAGTTCAGTGCAGCCCATGGGGAATTCCCTAAGGCATTTGCAGCCCACATCATGCTAACATATTACAGGACACTGAACAGCATTAGAGGCAGCACACTTGTTACACACAGAGCAGAAGCCCCTGGCACAAGAAACAATGCCGTATACTTTCTGATAGCAGGAATGGGCTCAGCGTCAAACTTTTTTTACACAGCTGTGCCCACACAACTGAACAACTACATGCACTTCAGATTCAAATTTCAAGACCTGGGTCTGTGTGATAAGCTGCCACCATGGAAACATCCTTTTCCCTTATATTAAACGTGAAAAGTAAAAGGCAACCAAAAAAATCGCAAGCGGCTAAAAATGCATTATATTCAATAAGTCTTGCAATTCTAATGACCTCAAGAGTTTATAGAAAAAAAAAACAAATCCTTTCTGCTCCACAGTTTTTAGGTAGTAATGCTGATAGTCATTGCTAGAGAAGGTTAGCTGAGAAGGACTTTCACTACTCCAGTTCTGTCTTGCTTCCTTGAAGACAGAATAAATTAAACATGTGTAGAAGTGAAAGGAACAGAGCCAGAGCCGAATATACAGCATCTGTGATGGGAGCTGAATTGTGCATCATTGCTTTTGAAAAAAGCAGATATTGCACACAATCTAGTCAGCTAGTCTGACACTCAGTAAACTTGTGGCAGTGTCAAGCTGTTTGAGATATTATCATTAGCTGCCTTTCTAGTGATAAGCTTTTTGCAACTGAACAAAAATAGAACATTTTGAGAAGCTTGAGTATCAGACTTGCAAGGAAATGGATTAGAAGTCATAATTTGCTAAACACTTGCTTTGACATTCCCTGTTAACAAAGTGTGACCACTCAGGGTGTAGCTGTGTTAGCTGAAAAAGAGGTATTTCAGCCATTAGCAAGAACCAAGATGTAGTACATTGGGTGTTTCTTGACCTCAAGTCTATGAAGTAGATTCCTGCTCTGGGGTAGAGTTCATCACATCAGTGTCACTGAGTTGGTGGATGCAGTTGTATAAATACAGCTCTGGTCATCTTTCTGCACTCCTGTTTTCCTTGCACTCAATTCGAGGTCTCTTTTCCACTGCAGTGTTAATATAAAACATGTTTGGGCTTGTTGGTGTGGCTCTGAAACTGGAAGATTTTAAAGAATAGAAAAGCAAAGTGAATATGAATAGGATACAGGAAAGCAAACGATGTTAGGAATGCAAGTGTCACATTTCAAATAAAGCTGGACATCTGACTGCAGCCAGGGAAAGTGAAGAAATCCTCCATACACCTTTTTTGCTATGGTCTTGTCAGGTCATTTCTAACTGTCAGGATGAAAAAACAACAGTGTTAGGACAAGGGGAAGAAAAGAAAGAAGAAACTCAAGGAGGTGGCAGGATCTGTGGGTAATTCTCATTCTGTAACTGAGTATGGATCCTGATGACTGGTACTCTCCCTTCTCTTTTATTTTGTTCACTATTAGGTCCCATATTTTATACCAATTTAAAGTAAATAATTTCTGCTCCATAATAAATATGTTCCATAGTTATCAGGTGGCAGATATAGAAAATTTAGCTTTGAAATGTTCTGGTTCCATATTATAATTGCTGACTGACTTTATAAATCACTTTATGCAAGTAGATGAGTTGGATTTTTTTGTTACCTTGGACAATTAAAGTAATGATTTTACAGAAATATGGTCTCCATTAGTTTTCTCTAGTGATTTTTCTCTACAGCTTCATTGGATTAAGTTAGATTAGACACCATTTCCTCTGTAGTCTCTCTGAAAGACTGGGAAATTATCCAACCAAACCCACGCTATAACTACTGGACAAAAAAATAAGCTCAAGTTTAGCATTAATTACATTCATGTAAAATTGACACTAACCCAGCATAATGACCATCCCTAGGTATTGAATTAAAGATGGAGAATGTTTGGTAAAGCTGAGAGAAAGGGGGAGAAGACCCTTAGATGACTATCCTGATTGTACTCTGAGGCACCCAGCCATCAAGTCCTGCAGTAGGTCTTGTTGCCTTGACAGGTGAAAAGTCCAGGAAAAATTCTTGCCATTATAATTCCCATACTGAAAACAGCAGAGAATTCTCCTCCAAGAAGGTGACAGAAGACCCCTTGTCAACTGGAGACAGCGGTAGACCGATTAAAAAATCTTTAGTTATTTCATATGATATACCTCATTGGACCCTGGAGTGGTTATTTGCAATCAACTCCAAAGAGAGCACTTGCTAAAATGTGGAGAAAGGATAGAGTACTATTTCCAGACAAAGAAAAAGCTATTAGAAACCTGGAAGAAACTATCAGATGGAGGATTGTAATTGTGGTGTAGAAAAAGTAAGTTAATTGCTATTCCTCTCCAATTAATAGGCAAGGAGAGAGTCTGAAATTGAGTATCAACATGCTTATTTAAAAAAAAAAGAAATTATTATGGCATTTTGAATTCTTGTTTCTATTACCCATAAACATCTCATGAAGTGAGTCTTGGGTATATATTATGCTCCTAGTCATTATGTTAGTACATTTAATCTTAAAAAAAAAAGACTAGAAAAAAAAAGGTCAATTATTTCTGGACAGGATGTTTCATGACTTGTTTAAAAACCTCTTAAGATTAAGGGTCTGCTGGGATTTGGCTTTTACCTCTTCCCCAAACAGATACTAGGCCTGTTTTGTCTCAAATCTCAGTTGATCAAATCCCTCTCTAGGCAAGCCTGAGTCTTGCTTAGGCATATACTTGATCTTTCTGCTCTCCTTGATATTATGTCTCCAACTGCAAGCTGTATTAAATTCCCTTTGTAGAATCAATAATGATAAAGGAAGCATGCAAAGCTGTAACATCCAAGTTTCACTTCATTGAAGCACCCTGTTCCTCTCTTTTCCTGTGCATCACTGCCTTCAATTTCTACAACTTGTAGTGCCTTGTCATTGAGGTATCTGATTCCTGTTTTCTGAAGACGGGAAGATCTGTGAACAAAGAGGTGAGATCTATAAGTGGAGATTTCTTCATGGAGAAGTCCAAGAATTCTTTCTGCTAATCATGATAAATAGGGTTTCTAACTGTTTTAAAGGCAATGAATTGATGGGATTTTGAGACAGAAAATTATCACTATAAAAAAAAAAATAAAAAAACAAAAGAAAAGAAAAAAAGAAA
>VWZK01013829.1:0-10902 GCA_013396935.1 Baryphthengus martii
CTTGGGGTTCAGACCCCAGCACTTCTGTTACACATGACATTTAAAATAATATATGAAATGCTGGATGATAGGGAGAACACTGGAAATCTCACTCACGCACAAAGTTCTAGGACGGGGAAATTTGAAGACAAAAGCTACCGTTGCCCCCAACTGTCCTTTTGCCTCTGTCAGAGGTTAGCACCTCTACAAAACAGCTGATAGGATCACAAAGCTATGGGGCACAGGAGAATACCTCCAACAGAAGACAAAAACGGCCAAATGGGAGCCACAACTCATTCACCTGCTACAGTGGAAAGAACCCTTCAGTATTAGTCTCATCAAGATTGGTGCTGGTTTTCTTTAATATGCAAAGCTTTTAACTGCATCTGCTCAGGAGCTACTTCCTCTCACATAAGTATAAGAGCAGTTTAGGAAAATGAAGGACAGCGGAGGCCAGCAGGGATGCAAATCACAGGAAAATGTAATTTGCTTGTGTTCTTGAGTCAAACACACTAGTTACTTGCATAGAAAATATCTTGCAGAATAAACCATTGATTTAGAAGCCACCACAAACCTTTAGACAACCCAGGCAGCAGTTTTGCCTATCTTCAAAATAACAGAACATCTTATAAAAGGAAGGAGACTGCTTACATGTAAAACAAAGGAGTCTGTTTACACGTAAAAGAAAGCAACATTTTTAAACCACACACAGCCTCACAGAGCTGAAGTGGAAACATTACTGGTGACCATGCCAGAGCTCCCAGCAGCAGCAGAACAAGAGAATATGGTCAGAGGAAGAACAAAGTGCGAAAGGTCCTTCTTTGCATTTAATAGTACTTATCAGATGAGGTTCCAGTTCCTTCAAGTCCTGCTGTTTGGCTTCTGCTCTAGCAAGTCAGAAACTTGGGGGTTTTTTTCTAAATACAGGATTATTCTATATCCATATATATATATATAACTGTGTCTGTATATATATAATATATAAATTTATTTTCAACATCAAATGCATACTAACCTTTTGTTTGCAACAAAGCCATCAAAAAGAGTACTACTGGAGAATGGATAATCACAAACTTTCTTCAGATAAACCATCTGCCACCCCTTAGAGCAGGCCACTCTAATGAAGTACCTTATGGTGTTTGGAGTAATGTTTATGGGAAGGAAAAGAAACCAGAGAGGCAGATGATGGAGCTATTCACTTAAGATTAAGTTCAGACTAAGGTCACATTACAATAAACTTGGCAGACTATAACTGCTCTTTCTTTCTTCGACATCACTGAGTAATTAGGAGAAATCAGACAACAATCATAAATCTTACTAAAACAGGGAAGATTAAGGTGCACTGGAGAATCGCCTCAAGTCACATGTATGTCTACATAACAGTCCTCACTGGACTGAGCTAATTATTAACACAGCATCATGTCTGATGCCTCCATGTACTCCACGGGCCAAAACCACTTTACCTAGAGTTGAAACAGGCCATGCTTGTACAATCACTTTAAGCTGACCCATAGAAGGAAAGGAGTCAACCCTACCATTCTCCCACACTTCACTCTTGCATTCAAACAGGAAGTCAACAGAAATAGACTCAAATGAGAGAGTTCCCACTCAGATCTGGTAACTGACTGCTATCAGTCCACTGAAGCTGTACTAACACATTTGGTTCTGTAGCCCTGGGAAGCCTCAGCCATTTGCAGCCCCCTGCTCTCATTTTGATGCCAAAATTTGCAAGGCATCACACCAAAACCAGTCGTGAAACCCCTGCCATAACCAAGGCAGGAAGCAGCTCTGCTACGGAAACAGGTCCTCCCAGTCATTCGGGGAGGAACAAAGATTGAGTTAGACTACTAGAAAAGCAGCAAAACACATCCTCCTATACACCCACAGAAAAAGAAAGAAACAAGAGGATGTGTGTGATATCAAGCAATATTGATTAAAAACTAGATGTTAGTTATTTTAACTGTAATCATATATATAAATACCCAAAAAATGTATTTTTATAGCCCTCACATAAGTGAGGTGGCTCAATTTTCATCTAGAAATGAATTACATAACTCACTGGAAAACAGGGCATATAATTTTAAAAGTTACGGAATTAAAATAATTTTAAAAGAGGAATATTTCATTATTTATCATTGGACCGACTGAATTCATACTTACTCCTTTAGACATACACTCACATGAACTGGCAGTCAGGCAAACAACTTCCATGAAAGGTTATCTCTTACCCACATGGAAAAGGGAACCCTTCTGTTTTTATAATTCAGTGGCAAAAATCAAAAATCTGAAACCCTTGCTTTGTGCATAGTAGAACACCCCAGTACGCGCCCAGCTGAGAACGGCCCAAGACACTTGCCAATCCTCTTCCTCATTAATTGGTAGGACCCAACATTCTGAATTGTCACCTTTTCCAAATTCTGTTCTCCAGCCTGAAACACACTAACTACATGGCATTGCAAAGACAAACTTGAGAAAGTTCTTCCACAAGGTGACATGGTTAACTGAAGCATGGCATGAAACAACAAAACCTTCGTCATACATTATCTGTGAATGTTTTTCCTCAGTGTCTCTGATTTTATATATAAACCATTTATAGCACATGGAAGAAATCCCCTTTAAGCTTTTTCTTAATCATGGCTGGTTGGAAAACAGACTGCAGCAGCAGAGCTGCAATTCAGTAAGAGGGAAGCACAGAGAATCTAACCTCACAAAGGTAAACACACGCCCTGCACGCGAGTACACAAAGCAAAGGTGTCCAACAGGGAGAACCTGTGATGCAGGCTCTGACAAACTGACAGATACCAGGTGGATCTGCTAGGGGTGACACCCTGTGCACGGTGCTGCTGAGTCTTTGCTTGGGGCACTAGAACTCAGTGGAGAGAGTTTGCCCTCTTGGCATAACATCCTGACATAAAAAAAATGTTCCACGTCATGGAAGATTTGCCCCTAAATCAAAGTAAATTAAGCTGGACTCTCATTAAATGTAAGCTACTAACACTAGGAAACACCCAGTAGGCTGAATTACTGCAAGCATCCTTGCAGTCTTATTTAGATCATCCTTATTACCTGACAACAGTAGCTTACTGGAGCTATGACAGTAAACATACTCAGGTTTTGACTCATTAACACTATATCCTGGAAAACAACACAGAAGTCTCTATGAACTCAAAAGACTTCATGTATCTAAAGGCATCTAATTTTGTTTTAATTCTTTTTTTTTTTTTTTTTAATACAAAGAAGCAACAAACACTTTTAGAAATAACTTTATTTTTCTGTTGAGGAGAAAGTGAAGATACTTAGGCAGAAGTTCCTGTAATTCTTTGATTTTTCCAGAAGAAGTTTTGCTGTTAAGAAAACCAGATGGTAACAGGTATAGAACAGGTACACAAACTGCTTTCGTAGTATGTATTTGTCTTGTTGCAAAAATATTTAAAAAAAAAAAATCTTCCAGCACTACACATAAGGAGCTTCGCTTGAAATGATTTTCAATATTATTTGATGTAATGGAGCCTTCAGTAGGAGCAGAGGGATTTTCAAGGCCTGGAAGAGACATTGATTTTTCCCAGTTCTGTGGGAAATTGACAGTTCATTCATAAGATGCTCTGTGTGTGCTAAAACACTTATTCTAAATGCTGCTCAGAGGAAAGTGACTGGAAAGTTGAAACATTAGCTGAAGAATCTGATGTGAAGATTGATGCATGTTAAAATAAATACTACCACTGCCATTTGCCTCGTTTATTTTATACAGCTGAAGAAGTAAGATCTGACTGGTTTTAGCACCTCTGCAAGTCCAACCATCTGGAGGTTATCTGAGATCACAGTCAGAGTCTGATACCAAATCAAGGGCCCCCTGACTGAAAGCCTCAGTGTGTCTTTTTAAATGTCAGTTTAAGGGGAAGGCTGAACCACTCTAGATCTTTGTATGTTACAGAAGCAGCTACATAGAGCATTGTACCAACAGTGACATCCACCCACAATGACCCTCACACCCGTAAAAAGTCCTGCTGAAATTAGTGGATATCTATTCAGTGTGATCCACGAGGGAGGATATGTTTTGGCAGGAGCAGAAGCACAACCACAAAACAGGGGATGTTTTCCAAACTCATACAATAATACAATGGGAAAAAAACAACTTAGGCCTTAAACCAGTAAAGATTTCCCTAGATTTTGCACTATAAAACCATAGTGGAATGCAATTCAGTACATTGGTAAAAAGGGATAAACATTTTCTGTTTTAATTCTTCAGTGCATTGCAACAATATTTGCTATTTTTAAAGAGAAAAAAAGAAAGATGGAAATCGGTACAAGAGTACAAAGTCACTATGACATGCTAGCTAATGAAAAAGTCAGATATTTAGAAAAGTTAAAAAAAAGCATCATACTGGAAGGCACTTTAATGGTTAATGTTGACAGTGACTTCTGGGTCATCACTGACAGAGCTGGGTTGCTTCATGAGCTGCTCTGCTCCTTGCTCCTGCCTACATCAATAAAACAATTACAGTCCTCTTGACAGGCTACTAGCCATGCATTTCAGAAACGTGCTGTATATTCTGGACAAAGTAAAGTATGACAGCTAAAGTAAAGTATAAACCACTGTGGCAAGGTACAGAACTATAGTTTAAAATCGGAATTCTCTAACTGGCAGCATTAGGTCATGAGATTTCTTTGGGTCAAAAATATTCTCTCTTATCTCCGGTTTTCATTGGAGGAAAAACACTGTATTCTAAACGCTTATAACAAATCTTCACAGGTTACTGCCATTGGTTAATGGAGTATAAGGTGTTGAAGCACCTAGACTGAGCATTTAACAACTCACCAACCTCTTGCTCCAAATGTATAACTTGCCGCAGCCCTGTTGCCAAAATCAGTCTATAATGAATTTTCAACAAGAAGTCTATCTGTAGGAATGGGGCTCAAAAGAAAATGAAGTGTTGTTTCACTAGCTATAAGCTCAAGTTTCTTACCCTCTACTAATCATTAACTATTGCATCTTACAGAGTTCAAGGAATAAAGAATAAAGTTTGCTAAGTAGTTCCTCAGGATTATTGTAATCTATGGAACTAGGTTTTAGAGAACGTTCTTTAAGAACAGATTACACACATACTTTCAAACTGCTGTCCCCTGGAGAGGACAGAAAAGTTCCTCACATTTTGTTTTCTTTCCACTCCCCACCCCCCAAAAAAAAAAAGAGCCCATAACAAAACACACACAAACAGAAAACCCAAACAAAAAAATCCAAACCCACAAACTAAACAACCTTCTCCCCCACATTTTCCATTTGAAAATGACCCTACATGTATTGCACTACTTGATACAATTTTTATTTTTCCAAAAAGATGTTTTCTGAGTTCCCATTTGGAAAAAGAAAGCCTTATTTCCCCAGTATAGCTCTTGCTTGCTTTTTCCTGTGTACCTATTACATCACACACTGCAGCTGAGCATGTACATATGTAATAAAGGCACCAAAGAGTTTATTATCAAAAGATTGTCTTACTGAATTAAGGTAGCATGTCCACCTTCAAATTCTTTACTACAGAACACGGATTTGTTGTCTTTATTAAGAAAACATTATCAGCTTTCAACAAGGGATGACACTAGGACCAATGATCACTTGTTTTCGCACATACATAAACTCATACAAGGTTTCACTTGCAGCAGTATTCTGTTGGAGTGCCATTCACACACATCAGCTTTTCTCTGACTGCCACACTAAAGACCTAGAATTAACTCTTCATACTTTGGGATAGATGTGCCACCAGGTAAAATTTGCTATGACAATTCAATCAAGGTGGAAGACTGGTAAATACATTTACCAAATTCACCTTTAACACAGAACCAAAGTAAGCAAGCCGTGTTTGATAATTCCAACAATATTTGCTTGAAGTCTGTTGACATCTAACACAAGAAGTCACACAATCAATCACAAGTAGTTTTTTCTAGTTCGTGTGCCTTTATGCTTCTTCAAGGTTTTATTGTTTTAAAATGTTTGATGTTTATAACATATTTACAAACACCTAGTTTTGGCAAAACAAATAGTTAGGAGAAAGGAAACCGCTTCACCCAATGTTCCTCAGCTATTTCTTTTTGCATTACTAACGATACAGCCTTCCGCAAAGTTAGGAGGGAAGGCAGAGTAAGGAAAATTTTTGTTCCTGGACTGATCTCTGCAAATCGGAAGCAAGTCCCCTGAAGCCAACAGAGGTACTATGTTTTTATATGCATTGAAAAGACTCGGGGGTGGGGGGCTATATCTGCTGAAAGAGATACTGAGGAATTCAAGAATCTCAAGCTCACAACAATGCATCTATTTCATCAATACGTACATCGCCGCCTTTCACTGTTACAAAACAGTTGTGCATTTTCCCAGTACAAGTATTGTTCTGTTTCTGGCAAGGCCACTTGTAAAACGCTCTCCAAGTTATCTGTGCTATCAAGAAACTAAGAAAAAAAAATCATTTGATTATAAAGGGGCAAAGGGGAGAGTGAATAGAATGCATCCACTGCTGCTACAAGGGCATCTTGCCAATGCAATTTTTAAAAGATCAAATACTACAGAACGCATTTGAAAATTGCAAGGAAGAAGTTTCACATTGATTTTTTTTTTTAAACCACTGTGGCAAGGGAAAAATTACATAACCAAAACTCCCTTGTGGGTATCTGAAAACCAGCTGACTTCAGAAAACTATCTGTCGCCCCTTTGAAAACAATGTACAAAATTTAGTAAACGATCTATTTGCTCTCCCTTAAAGGTCAGTGACCTTTTCCAACAATTTTCCTGCAACACATTATATAACCTTATTCAGTTTTCTTTCCACTATAATCCTGTAATTCATAAGACTATTTAAACTCCCATATGGTTGCCATCAAAACCAGCAGATGCCAAGCAAATTAAAAACGCAAATTATGACTTGTAATATGCTGATGTATCATAATTGCAGCGTATCTCACAACGTACAGCGAATCACCAGATAAAGCAAAGGTTTCTGGGGTGTTGGTGCTTTTTATACATCTTTCCAATTAGGCTAGGGTCAGTGGAATCAAGTGCGGATTGAAATTCAAGACTTAGACACTCATATACATCCACAGTTTCCATCAAGTATAATAAAGCACAAAGAACAAATTAGAACAGTTCTTGGAACTAAAGTCAGCTTAAAACTGTCTTGCAAAAGTAGAAAGGGAAAGAAGAGAAAATGGTTCCTGCCTTTTAGGAAGCAGGGTGGCCTACTTTTACTTCTTGCATTGTATCTTTGACATCATTCTCCATGGAAGTCTAGCGGGGAAAGTAGGGGAAGAGGCATTAATTGCTTGCCTTCTTTAACTACAGAACAATGTTTTCTATTACCTTACATTGCAGCTGCAGCTCTCATCTAAATCAGACCACATTATGCTTTGCCTAGACAAAGACATAAAGACTCATAAAAAAAGCAGTGTATTCCACCAGCCTAGAATAATATGGTGTTTTCATACAGATATTGTGCCAGTCAAGCTAAAACCCAAGTGTGTGCCCTAATGAACAGAAGAATGGCAGCTAAACAATGAAAAAGAAAGCTTAATACTGAGTTCTAACTTTTGATTTAGACGTATTTGTGCTTATTTGGCCTCAGTTCCTAAATCTTACTTTGGTGACTGCCAAACAAGCTTTCCTGTTTCACAAGAGCATAATAATCTCATAAAGTCAGTTTTTCTAGACAAATATTTCCAGCATATTTACCAACTTTAATACTGAATTTAAAAAAATAAAAATAAGCTTGCAAATGTATCTAGAATGGTAATTCTGTACAGACTCAGCAGATAACATTGTCTTCTATAACAGTATGAAACACATAGTTAGACAAGAACATGTGACCTGAGGGGGTGCAAGACTGAGAACAATCTCCTAAAGAGCATACTGTCACCTTTAGTTACAACTACATACAGAGCATTAGAGTGCAATTTTCCCATATTCCTTACTCTAGTCATGGGTTTTAAGGAAAGACGTAACAGACCAGCACAAAATGATATTGACCAAAAAAAAAAAAAACCCTGATAACTTACTTTGCCCATACTCTGTGGCACATAGAGCCTCTGATTTTTTTGTAGCATCTTCAGTTTAAATTGCACGTACAATCATTCCCCAGAACTTCAGCACATCTATAATACTCCTTTGCTTGAGGCTCTGACAATTGTCTTGTTAAAATTATTACTCTTCCAACTTAGTTCTCCTTATTTTTAGTCCACTGTTTTATGATGCAAATAGAGAGTATCTTCCCATTTGTTTATAAAAAATTTTTTTAAAGGTTGTGCTAAAACCACTACACAACAATGCTCTGGTAGAAGTTTTAGCAAAGTTGTTCTATGTATCTCTATGTTCACAAGACCCCTGGATTAATATGGAGTTAATATGACGACCTCTTCATCATTTCAATCTATTTACAATGACAACATTAGTGGTTATTTTCCATTATCTCTTTCTGTGAATAGGCAGCTGAACTTGCAATTTTCATTTACAGCTTTTCTGGTCCAGTTTCATGATAGACTATAGAAGGCTTTGCTATTAATTCAGTAAAAACAACATTAAAATGTATTCTACAACAGTAACTGCCTATGTTTTCACTCCAAATCACGACAGGCATGGTAATAAATGCACGCTTCCTCATAAAGAGATTACAATATTCTGAAGAAATGACTAAACACTTATAAAGTGCTTTGTCTCTGTGAATTTCAAGGAGTTTAGCCAAGGACACAAATGAGACAATCAGCATTCTGCAAAATGGGAAATCTTAAGCAAGGGCCACACATCAAGCAAACGCGGGAGTGGGCAAGGATGCACTCAGGTCTTCAGATTAGCATTCCAGCAGTATAAAGCCATGTGGCTGGTGAGATATCCTTTAACCCATTCACTTATAACAGAAGAACATCTGCCGTCACGCAAAAGCTATGCTGCATCTGCCTCAACGACACAGGAATAAGAAAAAGACTAGCCACAAAAAAAACCCTAAACCATACAACTTCCCTAATTTCACCATCTGCACATTTACCTTTAGAGGGTAAAATGAAGGAAATTAACAGGGTATGTAACTTCTTATAGACTGACAGTGCCTGAAGGAGCAAGATAACATGTTTATATTTCACCATAATCTCCCTTCTCTTAGTCCAAGGACACTGCACATAAGTGTTCCCCACACTATGTACTTACTCTGTTGAAAAACATCTGTGTTCACAGCAACATACACCCAGGGAATTAAAACGAAAAAGCAGACAAGTGAAAAGAAGCATGACAAACCCATCTAAAACCTGAGCAAACAGTCAATAAAAACAACTACTACAAAGCTTGCAGCCTCTGGTCTCCGCAGGTCAGTCTTGGGCCAAGTAAACGTTGACAAAAGTCAACTTCACTCTAGGGTCTTACTTTCTTGATTAAGAGGTGGTATTTCAGTATAAAAGCGTAATTAATCAAAATTCCCATCCTTCCAAAACACCTTCTTCAGGCATCTTTACTTTCCAGGAGCACAGACATGAGGTTAGCTATACCTGCTAGCTACATAACCACCCTCCTCTGTTCTTACCAAGGTGACAATCACAAACTCAGTAGTGGTTAGAAGGCTTCTCTCTGTTCTTTCGCACGTTCATTCAAAAAACTTCAAGACGGTGGGGTTTTTTCACCCCAAACTCACCCTCCTAGACCAAAGAAGCCACTCTACCAGATATGTACTCAACTTGCCTTCAAAGCCCCTCAAAACCACATTTACCCTACCTGGTTTTGTGCGTGTTTCTCATCGCTAAATGGAGAAACTCATGAAAAGAGGAGGATTGGATATGTAGGTGCCTTCACCCAACGTTAACATTCTGTGCAATAATAAAACCTCATAATTTACGTTTGTGTGAGAACGTCCACCCCCTCACTCCGTGGTTACAAAATTTGGCATGTACATCCAAAATCAGCTGTTTCTCTTTCAAATCCAACACATTGAGAAGATGCTAGAAATACTATTATATGCCAGTTACATTTCAGTATACAGTTCTGCCTACTCTATAGCAAAGTGCTAGAATGGTGCAACAAGATGCTGTGCAGTAAGGAGATCAAGCAGCATAGCCAGGAATCCCAGCAAATGCTCAGCCAAGCCTCCCATGGGCTTGCACTTTAGGGATGGGTGGGAATACCGCTTCCTCCCTCCTCCATCCTATTATTGCTACTACTACTACATGGTAATAGCTGATCATAATAAACCCGTGCCATACGCAATTTCGTCATTGTGTAACGATTGCTTTAAGCACCACAGCTCAGACAACTTGAGCTGTGATTTTTTTTAATTACTATTATTACTTAACAAAGATAGGAGCACGAAAACACGCACATCAATTCGTTCTCCAGGCCCCAGCGTCTAGCTGCTCCTTTCCCCACCACAAAGCAGAGGAGGGGGAACGAAGAAGGGAGGAGGGAAAAAAGGAAAATAAATAATTAAAAAAAAAAAAAAAAAATAAAAAAAAAAAAAAAAAAGCAAGAAACCCTCTTCGCACCTACAACAAAAGCAATTAGGAGGGACGGAAGGGAGGAACGGGCAGCCTCCGAAGGCGCAGGAAAGCAGCAGGCCAACTCGCCTGGGGAAGGGCTGCCCGAGCGGGGCGAGGGGTCGCCAAGGGGAGGCCGAGACGGCGCCACCCCCCCGCCCCCCGGCCTCGCGCCCCTCGAAAGCCCCATTCAAAACCCCCACCGCCGGCCTCGCGCCCAACTGTCAGGCACGGCCCCCCTGCTCCCTCCGTTTTCATCTCCGATCGCGGCCAGCGCGGGAGCGGCGGCGAAGGTGGCAGACGAACACAAGAAGCGCCGTGCGACCGGCCCACTTACCCAGAAAATGACATTGAAGCCGAAAATGAAATATTTGATGCAACAACTGACTTCAGGCCCCTTGTAGTGCTTCCCGGACATCCTCTGCGCTCATGAAG
>VWZK01013829.1:11000-59251 GCA_013396935.1 Baryphthengus martii
AGCGGCACGGCGGGGGTGCTGGCGGAGAGAGCGGCCCTCAGGTGCCTCCCGGGAGGGGCTGATGGCGGGGGGGCTGTGCCCACCGGCTTTTGTCTGCGGCGGTGAGGGCGGGGGGCGGCCTGGAGGCTGTCGCCGCCGTCTCGGTTACGTAAGGAGGCCGAGCGTGGCCGTGGCCGTGTCAGGCGGTCTTGGCGGGAGGAGACTGCTGGTGGGGCGGGGGTTCGGGGCCGCACCTGGCAGCTCTGAGGTAAAGGCAGTTCGTTTTGTGTTAGGAACCAGTGAGGAGTAACAGTATTGGATGAGCCCGTCCCTTCGCTGCGGGTTCGTAAGGCAAAGTCGAGGTTTCTGCCATTCTTTAAGCGACAGCTCCGTCGGCAAAGTTCCCGCCCCGGGTCGCCCCAGCCGTGGCCTTGCACGAAACCCGGAGGTGCCAGGCCCGGGGGCTCTCTCCCTCCGACAGCTGAGGCATGACAGCCATCCGATGCCGAGGCCATGAGGGATAACACAGCCTGGCTGGTCTGAGGGAGCAGAGGACAACGCTCTGTAGCATGCGCGGGGAGAAAAGCCAGGAGAGCTGCATGGTTCTAGGTTGGCCGCTTTAATGAGAGGGAGCAAGACCGTAATTGCACTGTGGAGGCTATTCTGAATGGGTGCCTTCAGATCACCTCCCACGTGAACTCGTATGCACTACATGCACAGGAACACATGAAGAACCATTTCACAATGTTTGCTAGAGTTTGTATTTTAACATAGTCTGAATTTATATCGGACCTGCCAGCTGTAAAGTTACGTGGCTTAGTTGTATTCATACACTGGGATTCAGAATCCACGTGGTTTAGCATTAACAATGTAATTGATAGCAATTTTATTTGCTGAAGGATGTCATCAATTCAAGTCTTCAGAGTTTCCTGGTCCAGCTATAAGTACAATTCTTTTAATTCAAAAGACAGATTCTTCTTTGTAATAAATTACATTTCCTATCTCTACAAGTCTGCAAGATAATACATTTCAAAAGTATGATATTGTTAAAACTACAAAAGATAGTCTTTGGTTCAAGATTACTTCATAGTGATTATGGGGCCTTGATTGTGCGTCTTTTTGGAGAGGGAGGGGAAATACATTGTCTGCCAGATCTGGTAGATCTTGAGAAGAAAAAGCATCTGCTGAAATGGATCCATTAAAATAAGCAATGTTATTGGTAAATGAGAAATTAATGCAACATTTTTATACAATTTAACATTCATCACATGAGCGTTATCCCTGTGTCTATTGTTATTGTTAACACTGTATTTGCAAGAGCAGCCATGGGAAGGAGGGTAGAAAAGGGTGAATAATTAGTAATGCGTAGGTTCTGTACCAATGAGTAAAACCACATCACCACTTTCAGGAGGGTATGGTAATAATGTATTATATTAAGGTACTGTTTTTACAAGTGGCTTCAAATATTGGTGACAACCTGTAGAAACATTTATAATATTACTGTCATAACACCCTACTAACACCACGTGTTGGCACCCTTTAGCATTTTAATGTATGTTCACAGGCAAGAGGAAAATATTGCAGAGTAATATTTTTCATTATAAATTCAGTAACAATCTCAGATGATTTACCTATTAATCCATTCATTCCCAGTCAACTTTAAAAGAAATGCAACCTACATCAATTATAGCATATTATATAACTTCACTTGCTTTCTCAATTCAGAGTAGTAGTATCGTTGCCAAGCGTCATTTTAAAGTCAAAAGCATTTCCCGTTGTCCCATCATCTGATCAGCTTAAGGAGAACTTAGGACATTGGATGTTGCAGTTAGACTGCTCACTTGAAGAGGGTGTCAGAACCCTGCTCTTTTCAATTCACTTTGTGTGTACGGTTCCAGTGCAGCCTCAGAAATGAGCAATCAGACAGCAAAGGCAGTAGCACAGCTTTGATGTAAGTAATTGATCTTTCAGAATGCCAGCTGGAACAGAGGCCTCTGCACCTGCAGCAGCCTCTCTGGTTTACAAACACATTTCGTCTCCTGTCCCAAACAAACAGGGATAAAAAAACCCCAGCCATCCTATGGCTTTGTGCCATCTCTTGTGGATCACTTCTTACATGCTTTGGCCACCTAGGTCTGTAGTCAAGCACGATGGCTGTGACAGCACTTTAAATTTGCTGTTAGTTACCAGTCAACACCGAGTTCCGGTGTGGTGTTTTGGCACAAAAGCCTGAGGCAGTACTAAGCAGGAGCGATACTACTTTTCCTTGCAGTTATTCAAATTCTTTTAGTTTATAATTCATCTGACTTAGTCACAAGGGTACCAAAGGACAGTATTTCAATGGCAAAGCATGTTTCTAGTAGCACAGTGATTCGTAACGCTAGGCAATGCTTTGATTTCCTGCTGACATCGGAGAAAAAGTCCCATCTGCATGATTAAATCTGTTTCCTGTCTCTTTAAGATATCAATGGACTTCTTCTTACCAAAGACTGGCCAAGTCTAATGCTGGTAAGTGCAGGAAGTTTGAGAAGTTCTTATCTTAAAAGCCATATATGTGTTGCAGACCGAAATTCTTACTTCCCACCATGTAAAGAATTCTCATCCCAGTTCCTCAATTCAATCATTTCTTAGATCCAGCACCTCTGTCTTTGTGTCAGCTCCTCTTTTTTGATCTATGAATTCTTTGACTTTTTCCACGGAAAAACGCAAGTCTGAGAGACTGGAGATGAGAAATGTCTAAGCAGCACATTGAAGACTGTAGTCCCATGAGTTGCGGCATTGCTAATCTAACCATGTGCCACACTGAGTGAGATAGAGTTGTGGTCTGAGAAAAGTTCAGTGTCTGTGCCTATAAGTCTAGTTATTTTATAGACACTTCATTTTAGTTGAAATTCATAGGATAGCAATATTTTTCTATGGTGAAGCCATAGAGCCTTCTGAAATAAAACAAGATTTATAGAGTCATAGGTATTAGAATACTTTTCAATCTAAACATCATATTAGCTTGTAATGCCATTTGTGCTCATTTGATAGCTTTGCAACTGTGAAAACACTTTGTTTTCTGCTTAGCAAATGAGTGACCACTGATGAGGGGGCATTTTTTAGATTTAAAAGTAGTTCTCAGACAAGAATTTCATAGGACCAAACTTAAGTGTTAACACAAGCCTTAGTGGAATTACATGCTGCCCCAGCTGTGAACGTGGCTCCAGCTTTCTTCAAGAGTAGCACAAATCTTCTCAATTAATTCACAAGTGCAAGTACTGATTAATTACTGTTATGGTTAATACTGGTTAGTGACTTTCTGGTGAGTATTGAGCTGTTTTTTCATATGAAGTTTAGCTCTCAATCCTGGTTAGTAATATCCTCTTGCAGGACCAACCCAGCGTCATTATAATCTGAAAACAACAACATTGTTGTTAGGATGATTCACAAAGCATTAGGCATGACTAGACATCTGCGGAGTTAGAGGCCAGAATCTGAAGCTAGGGCCTACCAAGTAATGACCGATTAGCAGTTGCATTGTATCTGATTTTACTTTCTCAAGAGAATGCGTATCTGAGTCTTTAATTTTCTTTCTCCAGATGCCTTACCTTCAGTGTAAGGATCCATAATTTCATGTGTTTTTAAAGTAAGAATAACTGTATAAAGAGACTGCAGGTTGTATTCAATCCAGTTCCACCAGCATTTGGCAAGTTTTGGAACAAAGATGATGACAGCTACTAACCGTGATGTAAATTACTTACATGGAACCACCGAGTATCAGCTATAATGGTCACGAAGTCTGCTCAGCAAGCTCTACTGCTTGCAGTCTGCAAGCTGGTTTGTTCAAGATGAGTCCAGACAAGCCCTGCAGCGGTGTAAGCAGATAGACATGAAGACACAGCCTCAGAAGTCCCCATGGAGCAAACATATGCAAAATGAGATACGCAGACCGTTAGTGCCAGAAACGCTGCTTTGAAACCATAGGGAAAAATCCGCACCCTGCTGTTTCTTTCTTATGAGAGAAGAAAGAGGTATTTTTGTGCCAGGCGCCTCGAGCCAGGAGCTGCTACCTCTGCTGCTGCTGCTGAGAGGAAGGGGTGGGAGCGGTAGCAGCTTCCTCCCTCACCAGGGATCTGCAGCTGTACCGTGGTGCTGCTTGGGGCAAACCTTCAGAAACATAGTTCTCTTCTGCACTGCAGTGCCTCAGCAAGCCCCTCTTCTGGAGATTTTTACAGAGCTCTGTCCTACTCATTCCCCTGAAAAGTCTGTACAGTGGGGATGCGGGAATGGCATGACGTGCCTGGTCCATAGTTCACTGCCACACGGTGACTGCAGGTGTGGTTCCAAACGCTCTTACATCCAAACTAACATCCTAACTGCATTAACTATAAGGTGCTTCTTAAAGCCATTTTATACATAGGACAGTGATGGGGCTTACTGAGACAAAACATATGCATTATTCTACAAGAGACACAGATCTGCACTCCTAAATTAGAGGTAGCTATAGTCAGAATATGAGGAGTTGCCTCTCCTTTCATTACTGGTGCTACAGGCCATGGCTGTTAACATGGATATATAAACTCAGACTCCAGTAAGGGCAATATTTATCTTTCTAACTTTGTGTTGCAAATTTGGAAACTGTTCCTTTCCAAACAGTCTATTGCTTGTGTATACCTGAAGCTTCTCATGTAATTCTTGACGATGCTCTGTCCAAAAGGGCAACTGATGTTTATCCTATGATGGAGCATCATATGATTTTCTTAAGTTAAGGTCCATTAGGTTTTTCAAGGCCCTCTGAGTTGCTCTCAGCCGTTCTTCATCAAATAGGACACTCACTTCACAACTCACAGGTTTAACATACGGTGTTTAGTCTCTAATAGCACTCAGGAGAGTGAGGATTTTCCCTGTGTTTTTAATGGTAATAAGATTTTCTGCAAATTCACCATTTTAAGTAATCTTTGAATGTTTCCTTTCAAGGGTTTTCTTTACTCAGCCCTAAGCCACCAGAGCTTCCACCATCCCTCCTTCTGTGCAGATTTTTTTTTTCTGGGAAACTGGATCTGAGTTGTCCACGTGAATGGTCCTTCAGGAATCCATCTGGCCTTTCTTTCCAAGTAGATCTGCAAACCTGTCAGAAGGTCAGGGAGTGGAAGCAGGAGGTAGGATGAGAGAGCACAGGACCACAAATCTGGTTGTTGTAGGCTTTAAATGCAAGTTGCAGACACAACAGTGGAAGGAGAGGCTAGCGGACCAATTTACCTCAGGGCTCAGCTTTTAGAAAAGCATTCAGCCATGGCCTGGCCAAGAGTTGAGCTAAAATCTGTTGGACTACATGTTTGGCCAGCCTGATTGAGAGTTCAGCCCCCAGACCTCTGTAATAATCCCAAAGGAAGGTGATTGGTATATTTAACGTGATTTCCTCACAATTTTGTGTCCAGTTCTTCACGTACACTTTCTCTGTTCACATCTGACAACAGTTACCACATAGCAGGATCAAAGGTACCAAAAGTACCTTTACCATTGGTATTGACACTTTTGATGTCTCAGATGTTATGCAAAGACAGCTGCCACAGCAAACAGCACTTTTAATTGCACCAGTAAATGAGTATTTTACAGCAATATTCTGTGTAGTCTATATTGGTGAACATGCTTAGGAACAAGGCAAATAAAATACATTTTTCAAACATTTCCAAAAGACATAAAATAGCAGTACTAGAGTCATTACAAAACCATGCTGTGTTGTTAGGGCTTTTTACTTCCCATAGTGTCACGGGAGGAATACACAATGCCTGTGGTAATGCCGTATCTTTGGCAGATAGTCCTCTGTGCTCAGCGATAGCGTGCCGCTTGTGACAACATCAAGTGGGAGAAGATAAGACTCGAGCTAGCTACACGATTCCTCGGCTTGCTTGGGAGCTTGAGTATTATGAAGAGTTCAAAGAGCAAGTAAACTGGGTCCAGATTTTGTTTCTGGACTACTTCCAAGTGCAAGGTTACACTTCATAAATAACCTGCACATATTACCCTTCAGGCACCTTTAAAAGGAAGGCACTTCAGAAAAATATACCATTTACTTTGCAAGTCCAGTAAGTGGAAATTTCCAAGCCTTTTTCACTCTCTTCTGTTTCTTAACAAAACCAGAAACCTTCCTGCAGATGAGAACTGAATAGTCACCAATATTCTCATTGAGTTAACAATTACTTTCAAGGTCTGTTTTTTCAGAGGCTCGTCACTTGCTGTATGCTTCTCTACTTACATTTCTCTGTGAGTCTGGGTGGGTGGAGTTCAAGTTCCTGCTCTTTTTCTACCACAGGAATTATAACATCAGGGTTATTTTGCTGTCATAGAGCTTTAAGAGAACCGAACTGTGAATGACTGGTACCTGAGACAATATTTGGAAAAGAAAATAAATCCCACCCTACACCTCTTTCTAGATTCATCTCCATCTTACCATTTCATGTACCTTCATCTTCCATATCCTCGGCCTCTTACGAAGCTGTTAAAGTGCCCTGAGATTTTCAGGTTTTGTATTTTAGATCATACTGCCTTGGAGGCAGGGGACTGTGTCTCCACCTTGTTCCTACAAGTGGCAAGCACAAAATGCTGGTGCTGTGACAGCAAAACAACTAAAGTAATTCAATTTTAAAATGTTCCTCTCTGTTGTTTTGAACAAAAGGATACAAGTATATCTGCATTTATAAACACGCAATGAGGTCACAGTAAATACAAATAATGGATCTGAAAATATGAAAAAGAGACTGATAAGGGAAAAAAATGATATCAGTAAGAAACAGATGCATGTTTTGTCTATTCCTTGTCTGCTTTCAGGCAGCAGAAATCTGCCTTTGAAAGTAGGCCTCCTTGCTCTGTATAATGTATCAATCTAGAGTCTTCGGGAAAGTTGACATTTTTCACCCAGTATTATTAACCTTTGTGAAGAGTCTGACCGTGAGCGAAATAATTTTTCTTAAAGGAAAGTTAATTTTTCTGTGGACAGACATTTCTCTGCCGTATCACAGTGATATAGATGTCAGTGTGTAAACATTTTACAAATTTTACATCACCGAATTCACCAGACCAACATACGTGGCTGCTGTGTCATGACTTCTCAGGACTTTATTGTGCTATATCCCAGTCTGAGTGCTGAGCTGTTAAATGTGTCACACCTACGCGTGCACCTAGGAAATACAAGACTCGATGAAAGTTGTATTACATGTGCAATGGAATGGAAAAAAAAAAAAGAACAAGAGTGTAGGGAGGTGTTGCTTTTTGTCTTGCAAAACATCTATAATTTTCTTCGGTATTAGCACAGCTCTTTCTGTGTGTTTGAAAAGTTTGAACTATTTGTTATAAAGGTAAATTTGCTAAAAGCCTCAGCTGTTAAGCTGTAAAGGGGGTGAGCAGAGAGCTTACAACGACTCCATTGTTCTACTCTAAGTCACTCTGAGCCAGGGACAAAACCGAGAGCTGGAAAAAAAGAAGGTCCAGCCATCTAGTGCTAAGTCACGCTGGGGTGCTGCCTGCTGATGCCTTCCACGGGGATGCTCACAGGGCCTGTGCACGCTCAGAGGGAGAAAGGCACATTTCCCAAATTTTGATAGGTTCAGTGAGACACCTAGGCAGCAAGCTAAAGTGCATAGGACCCTGTAGAGAAAGGTTGGACCCAGGAGAAAGGTTGGCAGGAGAAGTAACCGTGTCAAATACAAGGTCAGCTTTTGCTACACCAACACCTGTCTACAGTTGCCTGCTTACAGTGCTTATTCAGACAGTCGTTTTTCCAAATATGTCCGTGTCCCTGTGAACTTGCACTTGCCACCCTGCCTGCACCTATACAGCAGCATTCAGGGAAAATTTGGGGCAGTTTTCCATAGTTGCGCAGAGAACAGCATGTCCAGAGGATATGCACAACAGAACGGCACAATGCACTTGAGTCCCAATTCACACAAGGCAAAGAGAGGTGTGAGCTGAATGGTTCACAACCGAAAGAAGAACGATGCAATCAAACAGCCACACAAAGACAGCCATATGCTTAGTCCAAGCTCGGATAAAACACTTACCTACCACATTTATCTAGAGTTAGCTGTTTAGTACTTTCTATGTGGTTACAAGCTAATAGAAAAAGCTTAATCTTGGCAAGACCTGAAGAGACATCAAAATAATAAGCCATAAAATACTTCAAGGAAAGAATAAAACACGTACAACATGTATGCCTGAATACCTCTTGGTGTTCAGCCCGGTACAATACAGTTCCCATTCCAAAAATGATCTCAGTGCTTACAAGGCCTTGTCTCCTTGAAAGCAGTCAGATTCAAGTCCTGCAGGGCTGCAACTTGCTTAGGCACAGAGAAGAGGTATCCAGTGGGATAGGCTAAGCAATCTGGACATTAAATGACCGTTAGTTTCAACGTGAATTGAACCTCAGTAAAAACATAAAGCTAATTATCTGTTTACCCAACTGTAAATGAAAGCACTTTACTTACAACAACCAAGATTAAAGATACTGCCTCTCTTACACAGTGACAAGCAATTGATTTCCATCTGTGGTTGTTAATCTATGGAGTAACAGCATGATATTAAATTCCCTGTTGCTACATTTTACTCCAAGCTATTTTGATTGCTACTGAACTCTCTTGAAATACCAGATTTTGTCCAAAGCACATCCCGTTCTTGGCTCACACACACATGAAACTGCATTGCAGGTTGTGCTCAGCTACAAAACACTGGCCAAAGTACAGTCATAGTTATACTAGGGACAGCCAGGTAAACATGGAATAATTCTGCAAATCACCAAATAGTTACTTTGTGCTGTGAGTGAGAATTTTTGTAACTGGTAAATTGATTTTAGCACTCATTTGTTCTTTATCAGAAAACACAGTACTGGAAGGAGTATAGCGAGTAATGCTTTCCGTGAGGTAGGGTATATCCAAAGTCAGCTCAGGCTCCATCAGTGTTACATGCTGACAGTCACTAATATAGAAAAGGAATAGGTTTGTTTCCTACTAGAGTGATATCAGCTACTATATCTCAAACTCTCACTTCTATTTGTGCAGTGTTTGTATTACCTACAGTGGACAGCTGAAAAACCGGGGATACATCTGGCTGCTACTTTGAAGTGATATTTGCCATTTATTCTTCTATCAAAAACTGGGAAGTAGATGAAGATGCAAGTTCAACTTGAACGTTTTGTCAGAGTGTTTGGCCATGGAGAGGCTGAATCTCCCAATGAACGCTTATGCTCACTTTTGGTCTGGTCTTTACCAAATATGCTCTGTCACCAGGCTAACAGGAGAAATTAACTGCCTGTTACCTGCAACACTGTGTTCCCTGGTGGGATGGCTGCCTCATGCCATCTGGCTTTGCCCCTGTCATTTCAACCATGGATCACACCTGGTATTTGCTTTGGATCCTGCACCACAACACTTTGAGAGCTGTCTGAAACCACAGACATTAGAAGGAAAACAAGCGAAAAAACTGTGCCTGTTACTTCTCTGTTTTGCCACTGAGAAGCTGAGGCAACAGGTAAGCTGTACTGGACTTTCTTATAGCATCTCAGTAAATCGGTGGCCAGGTTTGCTACCTGCCCCTGTACTCCACAGTCAGTAAGAGTCTAGGGCAGAACGCTAGACGTGAGCACCCTCCTTCAAAATCTCTCAGTCTGCTTTTCCTTTTTTTAGCCACATGGACAGTTCAGGGCCTCATCTTTGGAATGGAGTAGTATCCAAATCTGCATTCCTCTGCCATATGTTTTAGGTATTCATTGAAAAAGGGTTATTTTTTGAAACTGGAGTTTAAAAGCTGCTGACTTCAGAAAAAGGAGTCAGGAAGGAGTGCAACAGAAGGTATCAATGTTCTAGGGCAGAAAATATGGAAACAGCACCTCCTTCAATTTGTAAAACACCCACTGGGGTCAGGGTGGGGTGGTTTGGCAATAACTACAAATGTACACAATCATGTAGCTATTTGGGGCTGTCTGCACTCAAGAGCTGTCTTACTTTCTACTACTCTGCAGGTTGCCTGCTGCGTTCCGCAAACACACTCCTCTCCTGTGGTTATTTTTGAAGCAGCTCAAAACAGATGTCCTCATATGTGTGTCTTTCCTACTACATAAATAATAGCTTGCCTCATGCTCCTGCCATCCTTTTGAACTACATTAAAAAAAAAAAGGGGGAAGGGGAAAGAAGGGTATCACTTCCCACTGACAATTTTTGTTGTAGCTTTCATGGCATAGTTGTTCTGGGGCATGTGTTGCTTTCATGCCCTTCTTAGAGTGAGCTACAAAGTTTTTTTCTTTCTAGCCTTCTTCCTTGCCCTTCCCAGGATCCTTTCCTCTTTCGTCCTTTTCCAACTCTGTCCCACTTCTTCTCTGACTTCTGAAAGCACCGTAAACACCACAAGTCTCATAGAAATTTCCTCTTGAGTAATACTACCAAGGAAGTACCAGTTATAATTTGTCCTCCTTCCATAGTCTTCCTGCAGCTAGCAATACCATTGCTTACCACCCATGCAGGCCTGTTTTGGCCCTTGGAAGGAAGAGTTCTTAATCACTTTGTCCTTCACTTCTCTTGGTGATACTAACATCAGAATATCCCTAAAGAAGCTAATCAAATGTGTGCAGAATGGGCTAGCTTGAGATGCATGGATGCTGTGCGTTCCTGTGAACCTGATAGAACCAAGCCAGCAACACCAACAAGAAACAGCTGATGACATCACTGAAAAAAGCTGAACCAAACTATCATGCTCCCTCTTTTTAAAAACCAAGTCTGGCACATCATTGTCAGCTCTCAGAGGATCTGCTCTGCTCTTCCACAAGGCAGCAAGCCCCAGCTTGGACTTCTGGCTTCCAAAGAACATGCAGAGAGCAGCCTTAGCTCCAAGATTACATAACTTTTACAGATTTATTTTTAGGTGTTGAATGTAGGGGAATCAGCCAAGCAATCAATCAGCCTGTCCAATCCAGTGACTAAAGTATGTGTTGAGTCATGGAAAAACATATGAAGTAAAATATCCTTAATAAAGTGTTTGGCCAAAATGTCATTATTTGATATCTTTTATGCACACAGGGACTCATTCTACTAGCCTTGCTCACAGCCAGGAAGTATCCTTAAGGGTTTAAAAAAACCTGATCCATAAGGTACTTTTCATGAGCAGAGGAAGCAAGCACAAGCCAGTGGAGGTAGAGGCAGAAGTAGTATATAGGCCTATGAACTTTGAGCCCACAAGTGAAATCCCATCTCTGAGCAAATCAACAGGAGTTTTGTGATTTCGGCTGGGAATGTAGAGGTTTTACCACACAGCTTATCGGGCAGCGTTCCTACCAAAGTACAAAACCAAATCAATCTGCAGAGCCAAGGGCTTAGAACAAGAGAATTTTATTTTCCTCTGTAGCCAAGCCCCTATGTACAGTCACCAACACCGCTGGAAGCTAAAACAAGAGACTATAGTCTATAAAAAACTCAGAGACAGTGCCGGTGGTGTAATAGCATTCCAGAATGGCTGTTGTAGCACTGCCTCTGGAATGCCAAACAAGCTTTCAACAATTGCTAATGTCACTCGGTTGTATTTGCTTCTTTTTAGGTGACTGAAAAATTATCAGACTGTCCATTTCTACTCCTCCTCTTTGCCTGATGTCTTTGAGAGCAAGGTCCTACAGTCTCGGACGTCTACAAAAGCTTTGTTACTGGCGGCACAAGGATTATAATCAGACCATAATGTAGGGATAGGTGCAGAACTTTTTTTCTGTTTGTATTTTTTTTTTTTTTTGCCATGTAGTCTCTCTTAACAGCTGTGCTCCCCCTAATGCTAGAAAAGGAAAACAGCTTTCTGTTCAGTGATGTCTGATTCAAAGATGCTTCACGCACAGACAGGCCTTCCACACCCTGTGAAGGTTTTTAGCCATACGTTACGTCTCCCAGCATGACTTGGCCAACAAAACAAACTGAGACTGCGAGCATTGCCTGCTAGGCACAGCTCTATGCTACGCTGTAAAATATTACACAGCTGCTGTTTTAACATTGAAAATGGACCTCAGTTGTGATTTCGGGAGGAGGTTGTTGGCCCAATTGCTCAATAGTGGGAAAGAGAAAACTTTTAGCTGCTGCTCTGCCAAAAAAAAACGCCAACAAACCCAAAACAAAAAAAACCCAGTGGATGCAAACCAAATCCAAACCCAGAGTGACATGAGTCTGGAGATACACACTGAAGGTACACTACAGGGTTCCGGCCAGTAGATGTGTTAAAACACACTTTCACACCACACCTAAACACAAAGCCAAAATGAAACAATTTAATTAGAGGATTCAAAGGAAGATCAAACATCCTCAGCCTCACAGGGCAGCTGTACTGGGCACGTACAGGCTCCAGCCTCCTTTGGCTGGCACACAGAGCCCAAATATAGTTACACAGAGCTAAAAGGACAGCCTGACAAAGGGTCAGGTCATATAGCAAGAATATGTTACCTCTTCATGGGCTTGTAAGGTAAGGGTGAGCTCGTAGGACAAGCCTCCAGAAGGACCAAGAAATGCTCAGTCTAGCTGCGGTACAGCATCCCCAGAAACACTGAAGCTCTTAGCATGTTAGCGGGGGAGCGAAGGAAACAAAGGCAGCGAAGGCCTCTCAGCGTCCTTACCCGCTGCAATGGACAGGGGCTTAAAATCCCCAACATACCCATTTGAATTACAACTCAAAATAGATAGTTCAGCGCAGGGTAGGAGAGGGGAGAAGAGCGTCAACAAGACATTCTTACATTCTTTTTAGGGAAATAGGTTAAGGATGGTGGACAGTAGCACAGGACACCTGCTGTTGCTGGCTCTCTACCAGCTCTGGGACGTTCTTCCCCCATCCCCACCAGGATGACACCTCTTCATTTCTCCCACCACGGCCCAGACTTCACCTCTCCCATACTGTCATCTGGGCAGCCAGGAGGCTAGGCCAGGAAAACTCATTCAGGAGTGGGCATGACAGCATGACAACGGAAACAGCTTGTTGCACGTCATGTCTGTTCACTCTGACACAAAAGCCTGAGTCACCTCCTCCAGACACCTTCTGAACCCTACTGCCACCAGCTGAGAGAAAAATACACACTAGTGCTGTTTTAGTTAATTTTAAACCAGTGAAAGCTGATTATTGCCTAGCAAGCCTAATCCATGCCTGCTCTCTAAATACAAAGTGAAAAGTACGCATGGTTTCCTTTATATAGCAAAGAAGAGTAGACAAGGATGAGAATCGCTTTAGGAATTATAAATCACAGGACTTGATGAGAGCTGTCCAGTTTGATCCTTTTTCTTGCAAAGTACGGTTGCAGCCAGGAGCTGAAATTCTGCTGCACTTAAGGTCTCAGCACAGTGTGGTCAGCTGTGTGCTGTCAACACTCCCGTCCTGCAGGCTCACTCACACATTCAAAAAAAAAAATATATTCCTGCATGTCAGAAGCAGTAAATTTCAAAAGCAGCAGCAGCCAACGAAAAATTATGGAAACTTAGGTGCCCACAACAGCTAGAACAAAGGTTTAGCGATACATGTCATGCTGACTGCATCAAACCACAGGAAACAGATGTACTTTGACACCAAATCCTCTTTCTTCACATTTAGGTGTATTAACTGTTTGAGTAAGGGCTTCCTCCCACACATCTATTTTCTATCTCCATTAACATATGGCATTCTACCCCCCAGAGAGCAAAACACCTTCACCTTCTTCAGGTCACAGAACAGCCCCAGCCATGCTTGAAGCTAAGCAGTCTTCCAGCTGCTGCAAGTTGAGTCTCACATCAGTTGAGGCTGACTTAAAGGCAGCCGGCATCGAAGTCACCTCAAACAAAACTGATCCATTCCTCCCGCAAAAGTTACATAGGGAAAGGCAAGGACAGACAGCAACAGTTCACAGATCTTCTAGAAGAATTTGGTGTGAGGAGTGGAGCTGTACTCAAGTGAAAGCAATGCAAAGAGGCTGCTAGGTTGCCCACATCCCCTGGAGACAGGAAAAGGTAGCAGCTTCACCTGCAACCATTACCTGTCTTTTCTCTCTGATTCACCTTATCTCTTTTTTTGCAGGTGAGACATATCCAAATTTTCAGACTGCTTTTATGCCTTCCCATGCTTCATCACAGCAAATATTTGCAGGACACACAGTGCTTCTCTGTTTGACATGTTCTCAGCTGTCTCCACCTTAGATCCATACTCTCCCTTCAGCCCCTTCTCCTTTGTAGTCTTTGCTTTTCTATTTGCATGGCTTGCTGGGAGGATGAAGGTGTTACTCTCCTTACCTCCCTGCAGTGGTAAAAGCTGTCAAGTTTAACCTAAAGCCATAGCTTCTCTATTCCTATCATTGTAATGAGAAAACAGGTCTCTGCTCCTCTTCTCAGGGTTTTCATTCTAGTTGCATACCAGATAATCAAGGCACACCTGTACAAGACTGAATGACAGTCTTAGAATACTTGAATCCCTTTGAATTTGATCTACAGTACAGTTTTTAAATAGCATGAGTACTAATGAATTGGCACCAGCACAACCTCAAAGGTCTACATAATCCCTAAATGAAAAACACTCGTATTGATCCTGCAAGGCTTAAAAATCAGTTTCTGATACAGATTGAACCAGCAGCTCCAGGGATCCAGCTGCACTGAGTCCTGAAGCCCCATACTGGGGGTGGACATGTTTTCTAGTACAGGTAAGATCTTGTAAACCTTTGATAAGCATCACTCAGATTGGTCTGGAAGAAGCTTGGTGTTGTTCAGTTTGTTGCAAACAGACGTGGCGTTTCTTGCAGGCTTGCAAACCAAAGCAGTGATTGTGATGAGAATGAAATAATGAGCATCTGGGGCTTGATGACATACAGTGACAGCAGAAAAACTGCAGATGGGTGCCATCATCAGTAACAAGATGTTATAAATGTTCAAAAGTTTGTAAGTGCTTTTCTTTAAGGGTAGTCATATGCCAGAGCAGTACTAGCCTGCCACTGAGCCTTGCTCTCCTACAGACATCTTCTAATCATCTTCAGTGCAGTTGCTTTATCGTTATCAGCAGGGCCCACAAAACTGTTTGCAAAGCAGCAGGCTGGTCGAGTTATCTGGCAGCCTTAAAGCTGTCTCTTTCTGACAAACACCACATGTTTTGCTGTAGCAAGGGGCTAACTCTTACTGAGAATGGCAAAACAAGCCTAGTGGTAAATAAAGCTAAAGTCGGATCCAATGGATATGTACAAAGGGAAGCCTGATAGCGTCAGGCAGACAGGTGAGCTTGAAACCCGTACTTCCACAAAATACTGCCAGCGGCTGCAGATCCAATCCATTATCTGCTGTACAGCCCCAGGCTGGCAGGAGCCACGTGCACGCTAAGAGTGGGACTTGTCTTTTGTTGTCAGAAAAAGGTGTGACCTTAGTTTGTATCATCTAAGGCAAAATAACTAATGCAAGGTAGGTGATAGACCAAGCCAGCTGTATTTTTAACAAGAGATAACAGGATAAACCAAATGATGGGCACCACACAGTGCTCAGCCCAGTGTGACTCCTACCAAAAGTGCAAACAGCTCTATCCTTGATAGGACACGAACCATCACACACTAACAGCATCCTTTTTTCCCCAGTCAAATGTGTGTCCATAGTCAGAGAACAGGAAGCATGTTCTTCCTCCCTTGCATAAACTCACCTAAAGTCATGGAATATCCGCCGCTATGGAAATTTTTTGTGGAGCCATTTCCTACGGCAGATGAATATTTGCAGGCAGCCATCCTGTGACAAGATACCACAAGTGATTGCTTCAGGGAGAAAACGCTTTTGTCTTGTGGTTTTGTATCCCTTTTCTATTGGCTTTCCAAGGGCGTAGCAGAGTTTTAACTTGACTGGTTGCAAGAAGAAAATAAGCTCAACCACTCACAGTATACTCAAATTTAAGTAGTATATTAGATGTGTTCCCGGAGTCCCTCAGCAGCAATAGCAGCCTCCAGTGCAAGAATGCATAATGGTATTTAGGGAAAATGATAGAGCAACAACAAACCATGCACTTTGGGCACAATCCCTGATGGGAATGAAAATTTGTTCACACCCTCAGTGGTATCTGACAGCAAAAGAACTGTTCAGATCGCTTTCATAAGATGTTATGCACAGAGTTAAAAAGCCAAAGCCCTGCTTATAGTACCAGAATCATGAGTATCAGATGCCAAATCCTTTCCCTCGTCAGTGCAGAAGCTGGCACAGCAGGTTCAGCAACAAGCACCAGTAGTGCCTGCATTACTTCCTCCGTCTTACCTCCTTGGTCAAAAAGATGCCCTGTTTCACTTTGAACTTTCATTAAAGCTCATCAGGCTGAGCTGTCAGCATGACTCAGCAGCAGGCATATCCAATTTTCAGATGTAGCTTCTGAATCTTGTGCGCGGTTTACCACTACATTAGAGGTCCCTCTTAATAAATGTCATCTAAGATAAAGACACCAAACACAGCCTCTGCAATATATCTAGGTCCATAACACAAATACAGTTATTTCAATTAAATCTGAGGACTGAAATAAAATGCAAACTTGGAATATCTATAAATACTATAATCTTTCCGCCAACACACTTTTTTTCCAAAAGTGAAGTAGATTATAGCTGGAGTTTTCTGTTATTTGAACTCATCTTCTATCACTTCTTGAAAGATTTGTATCTCCTTATCCTTGGAACTTAAACTAACATATATTAAAGAAGCTATTATGTGAAATGGCTGGTATTTTTGTAAGCTTAAAGGAAAGTTTTATTAATAGATTACAGTACAGATGTGTGAAAGTTAATTTTATGGAGGCAAGATAAGGGCTATTAAACTTCCCTCATTGGTAGAACTTGTGCACAAATAAAACAGTTGGGTTTGGAAGTATTTTTATCTTCAACTAATTTTTTCTAGGAAGGAGTTAAGTTTTTCAGGAGGCAACACAATATATCAAAATCTGATAAGACATTTCTTTGGCAGAGAAAAATTAACAGTTCTACATAGGAAAGTTGTAGCAATTATACCAGGGTGAGGTTTTTACTCCTTTGCATGAAGTAATACTCTCAAACACGGAAACTCTATGCACCTGAAATTCAGGTTCCAGTAACAGGTCAAATTCCCTAAAAAATAAAATGAGTATCTATGACAGTGAGAAGTTTGTACATTAGTATTCATCAGTAACAGCAGTTCCTTCCTTTTTGCAAGCTTCACCTTAATTAATTTATTATAGAAAAATCACAGGGAAAAAAGAAAGACCCTTCCTCTCAAGCAAGATCCAAGTTTTCCTCTTGTGAATTCACGCTTCTGATACGTTTTCAGGTCTGCCATCCTGTCATCCAGGACAGACAAGATCAACTGTGATGTAAAGAGCAAGCAGAAAAAAAAAAATATCAATCAGGACATCCTCAAGTATGTCTCACCTCAGCCTTTCTTCATGTAGCACAAAGTAGACAGAACAGGATCCAGCTGACAGCATTTATTCCTTTGAAAGTCAGCTTTAAAAGAAAGAGCTACTGTAGCTACCTCAAAAGTCTGTGAAGCATATTTTTTATTTTTTTTTTAATGGAGAAGGGCACCTGAACTCTCAAGGAAAGCAGCATGAAGACACAGATGTGTGCTCATCCACAGAGCCACCCCCATGGAAATATACCTTTTGCTTCCAAGTGAACCTGCCCTGCTCTCGGCCCAGCTGATTGGGTTGCTGCAGTTCCTAGCCTGAAGTGCGCAGAGAGAGGGGAATGAATAAAGCTTCCTCATAGTGACACAGAAAGATGAGTTTACATCATGAGTCATCTCTCTCTCTCTCGGTACCTCTTCTGCTTGACAGAGTTGAGCCAGCTGACACTGACTTTCCAAGGCAAAATGCCTGACGTGAAGAAATGAAGCTGGCTTTGTTTATGTTTGTTTCATTTATTAGGTCACAAGGTGTCTGAAGTAATCAAGAACCCATGGGGCTGCTTGAAAATAGCCAACACAATAGGCACAAACACAGGAGAGCAGGTTCCTCTGCCAGTGTACACCATTTCAATGTGCTTATATTTAACTGAAAGAGGACAGCAGCAGCAAAGTGAGAAGCACACAGTAACTATGGTCAGCTCTGCCAACTGAAATCTGGACTTAATGAACCTATTACCAGTGACAAAGAATAAGGCTTGCATTTAAAACAAACCTGGTCCTTTTTATGAGGTGAGGTGGACTTGGAGTGGGGGCAGCTGGTACTATTATGGAAAAATGCTGCTAGTTATCGGAGTTGTTTCTTTTAATTTGAAATCAGATTTTCTTCTTCTGTAACGCTATTCATTTTAAGGCACAGTCTGCTAAACAACAAGATTTTTATTTCCATACTGCAACTGTATGGTTTGTATTACCCTAGGTGGAAGAATTGAAGTTGTTAACCAGATTTTCAGTACTCAGAAACCTAACAACGCAACAGAAGGGGAGATGTAAACCAAGCTGTAAACAGGACTGGTAGAGAGCACAGTTTTTTCTTTAAAAAAAACCAACCCAAAAACCTCAAGAAAATATTCTTATCTTCCCCTTCTTTTGTTAAGCGGTAGTTCTGGCATGTCTGCCACCAGACTGAGTTGGAAGGGGAGGCTCAATCTGAGATAGGTTTGTTTATGGGAAGCTACTACAGAGGATGATACAGATGGAACTGCCTTCTCCAAATGCATGGCTATGCTGGAAATTCAGTTGCCATAAGAACATCTAAGACCAATATATTCATTCAGAAAAGGACTCATTCAGTTAATGGAGACAGATCAATCAGTAGCTATTAAACACAATGGTCTAGGTGCAGGGATTTTTTTCAAAAGTTGACAAGGTGTCCCAGAGGAAAGATCACGCTACAGTTCTTTCATTTCTCAAGCTGTTTTCTGATCATCTGTCATTAGCTGCTGCTAGAAACAGGACACAAAAATCGGTCAGTATTTTAACCAAGTCAGTAGATAGGAAGATACTTTTTGTTGTCAGCCCCAGGTTTAAAATAAGCATCGTAAAGAATTCAGTATGTGCCAAAGGAAGGCAAACAGCAGAGCTCCTGACTTCCATGTGAGCCAGAAACGCAATTTCTGCCTGGAAAGCTCCAAGTCATAAAGTATCTTTTTTTAGCTCTTCTAGCAGTAATGAAACCCCTGTGTTTGGGGGACTTCTAAAAAAAATTATTTATTTATTTTTATTAGTTGTCTCAGAGAATAAATAGGCCCTGGATTTCACAACAGAGAAGAGTAAAGCATATTCCTTTTTTTTCAGTGACATTTTAGCCTACGGAACATAAGTTTAATAAGAGAAAATTCCCGTCAGAGTTATAGTTATACATAGCTCATTTTTCCTGCTTATACTGAAACCCATAGCAACAGCCAACAACCATTTCAAGAAAAATCACATTTTTGTCCTCCTGAACTGAAGGGAGAGCAACAGTCAGAAACTGAATGCTGACAACTGCTATGAACACTTTGAAAAACATCTACCATTGTCTAAGAGTTATCTTTCTAATCATGACAGCTACAGAGAACTGCTGTAACTCTGGCATTTCCCGCTTTAGACTGTGGCAAAGCCCAAGAACATTTTCTGTAACAGTTGTTTTCCTCTTGCACAACAAATGCCGCTAGATAAGAGAATCAAGCTCTTTAAACGGCTCAGTGCAAAAGCCACCTCACGCCACAGCCCCCTGCAGCTGACATCTATTGATTTTTCCAAGCATGTTCAAGTCCTTGCTGGGGCTGATACGAACAGCGTACAGGAAAACACTGCGAAGCTTTTATGTGATCTTGAATGCTTGGCAGAAGAACATAGTATCAACTGTTGGGAAAAGTCAAGGCACTGTTGGTTTCTACCTTGTTTCACCTGGGCTTTTTAATGGGGTTTCATTTGGGACATGCCGCCTCCCGCCCTAGTGCAAAATGTCTGCCTCCACCTGTGTTTACCTCTTCATATTTTCTAGGTAACTCTTATTACTGCTTGAGGCCAAATGATAGTTGGAGGCCAGCACCTGGAAAATGTGTTCTTGTGAGTATTTGAATTAGCATCCAATCATTTCAGCCAGGAAGGAGGTGGGAAGAGGCCCAGCTGTTAAGCCTTCGCAGGGCCTATCTGGAAATGATACACGCACCTGGTGGAGCTCTCAAACACTCTTTTGTGTGGGATCCACAGCTGGCTGCAGAGACATACACGGCCACATTCCCTCAGCAGCTCAGCTCTGCTTTGTGCATGCATGGAAGGGAGGACGGCAGTGGAGTGAAAGAGGGAGTTTGCAGCCCAGCTGGACTGCAGCTGTTCTAACCTGTACCACTGGCCTACCATCTCCCTGAGGGAGTACATTGTCCTGCTAGATCTTCCTAATAGCTGCCTGGTTTGGGCCACTGAGGAGTTCCTTTCTCCAAGGCAAAACTCTTAATCCACACATTCCTATCTCTGCCCCTTTTTTATAGCCTCTGCAGCAAAATCTAGATCACAATAAACAGTCTCCACGTTGCTTAATGACAAAGCACAAAAGAAACTTTGCTGAGAGGAAAAAAAGAAAAAATCCAACAGACTAAGTTTGTTAGCTGTCAATGACTATTTTCTGCATGGGTAACAATGTGGTAAGAACAGCACAGACCAAATGAATTTGAAGCTACAGGGCTGAAATTACTGAATTGTATTTGTCAGTGTTCACCAATTCTTGCAAATAAGAATCACTAGTTCTCAGTAAATGACCAAAAAAAAAAAAAAGAGTTTAAGTAGCAGCTAATCTGAATTGTTTCCCCTTCTACAAGATCTCAAACAACTGAACTCTCCCTCTGTGAAATACCACAAGGACACAGATAGAAGACAGTTAGGGAAGCCCATGGATTGTGCTTTCTACCCCAGCACTCCTCACACTGACATGAAGACCTTGATGGACTTAGGCAGACTATCGAGAAGTCACAGACATTTGTTTCTCTGCCTTTCCTACTTTTGCGTCACCTCAGAGCTATCAACTGCTAGCACCTGAGGAGCACACTGGATTAATGCTGGGGCCAAGCCCTGTCCAGAGAGCAAAAGCCTTTTTCTTTTCTGGTTGCAAACTGCTGCTTACACAGGGACTTCACTGCACAAAGCTGCAAGCTCATTTAGTGTTCTGCAGTTAAAAGGCCTCTACAGTCAATTGTCTTAAGCTCAAGGGAGAACTCAGGCTACAAGCTGGAAAATAGGAACTGCCCTGTCCAACAAATCCATTTCACACACTCTGATTCCTCTCGGCTTTAATAAGGGAGCAACATGGGGTGAATCAGAAAAAAACTGAAACATCACATTAAGGTAAGCAACTGATAAAACTGTTACCTGCACAACGATCACCTCACACAGCAGCTGCTGTATCAAAAGGATATGATACCAACTGAGGATGAGTTGTAACACTTGTTCAATCTCTTATATCTGATCTCAGGTTCAGCATCTCTCCAAAGCCCAGGGAAATCCTTTGCCTCAGCTGACTTCAATTTGTCTTCATCACCATCATTAATACTTGTTTCCTCACTGGAGCTAACGTAGGGATGATAGACACTCACTGAATATTCTGGCACAAACCCTACCATATGAGTCATCCCTCCCCTGGTGCCATTACAAGGTACGAACAGCTCACACAGGCTATACCTCTGAGCTCTCTTCTGAAACTATCTCCAGTAGAGAACTTTATTGCTTAGAGCCCAGCAGTTGTATTTTAACTAAGCAAAAGACTACCTGCGGAGAGAGCGCACAGCAAGGGCAGCTGGGAAGGGCCCAGCACCTGAGGCACTGCGGCTGGCACCTACACACTGCTCCCTAGTGCAGGACAGGGCTGTGCTGCCGCCCACCTCACACAAACAGCTCTTCAGCTACTTCAGCAAAATGGTGCCAGTCACAAAAGCACATCTTATACCAGCCTGCAAAACGTGCAGAGCAAGGTATGAAGTGTTGAAGCAAGGTATGAAAGGTTAATATTCTGAGGTATTTAGGCTCAAACCTATGGAAAAGCATAATTACAGTGTTTAGGACAAACCCTACAGATTTTAATAGTACTTTGGGTTGATCTCTCAGATCCAGCAGGAGCTGTTCCACTGCCCCAGCAGCTCTGCTGCTGCTGACTAATCGTTTCCCTGTTCTTTGGCACACTCCCTTGAGCCTCCTCCTCTGTCTGCTGCTGGCTACCCCTCCAGAGGATGTTCACAGGCACAGCTGAAAGGCTACCAGAACTATGCGCATTCTCCATTTTAATGTCACACCTCACTTTTGAAAAAAATAAAAGAAACTGATACACGAGGCAGCTTGGAATCTCTTCCCTCTTCCTTTCCAAGCGTGCCAAGGCCACCCTGCCTGCAGGTGCATTAACCAACATGCTGTTCAAGAACCCTTCAAACATTGTATTGGCAACACTAGAGCACTAAAATCATCATTGAAAGCTCAACAATCCTGGAGAAATCCTTAGAAACTGTTATAAAATATGCAAAAATAAATCCTCCCAAAACTGACGTGACATGGAAGAAACCACGTTTAAGTCAGAAGTCTGCTCCCGCATGGTCAAGTGTCTGTACAAACTTCCTTCCAAACTCTAGGCCCAGCACTGCAAGGTCCAGCAGCTGGGGACAGGAAAGCTAGCAAGAGATCTCCCTGCAAACAGCTCACGCTGCCAAAGTGGTTTATTCCCCGATACTCACCAATTCTGCTGTAAATTCCAACAACTGCTTCCTTTAGGGGGCAGGAAGGCAGACCTAGGCACCAGTTAAAACCTAACTATATTCTAATGAAGGTATGTATACTACAGCATTTCAGAAAAGCCAAGTCTGTTCTTCAAACCTGGAGAAACTCTTTAAAAAAAAAAATAAAAAAGAGCTGCCTTGAGGTAATTTCTATTTCTCCCTCCAAAATGTTTGAACCCTCACGGCCTGAGAAAAATCAAATCTGTTCTGCTCTTTATCCCCACCTCACCCCCACTTCCCAGCCTGTATATACAGGGAAGATACACATCTACTGATGAATTAAAGACTGAAAAATTAAAAAGCTTAAAAGGTCTCTTACTTAACCAATCTAGAATGCATCTGTCCCCAGATGGCAGCCTGCAGACATTTCTCCCTTGCTTTTAGGGAATCAGCTCAAGGATGAATTATCCAGCTCCAGGGAAACTGTGAAGCAGCATCTCCACCTCTGGAAGTCTGAATGGTCACCATTTCCTCACTACACAGGAGGGCTGACATTTCAAACACGAGACGAACTGAGGCCATGTAGCAAAATCAGTTTACAGCAGAGTCAGAAATCTGCTCTCGTATCCAAAAAATCTCTGGCCTTAAAGCCCGTGATGGATAGCACAGACTAAAACCCCTCCTGCACCTCCATGGGACTGTCTCCAGCTGTTTAATATCAATGGGGTGGCACAACCAGGACACAGGAGCTGCTATTAGGAGATCACCTACTATTTTCTGCTAGCTGGTATCACTATACAAATATATTTAGACTACTCTTTCCTGCTGGGCAAACTGTGGTAAGGAAGGGAAGAGCAGTCAGCAGTATTTTTACAACCGTGTTACCAAGTTTTGTTTAGAACAAGGCTGATCTGCAGGTGAGCTGCAGAAGCCCTTAGCTGCAAACCCGAACTGAAGAGCGATCGCACATTGCGGAGCAGGACTTCACTCCTTTGTCTTTGATTTGAATTTCTCTACATCCCAGAGAGTCAAGAAGCTGAGACATTCAGTTCCTTAGAAGCTTTATTTTCATTCAAGCTACAGAAATAAAGTAATACCTTCCAATTTCCCATTATACTTTCTGCGTATTTGTATGGCTCAGGGTGAGGTGCACTAGGATAGCTACCCTGTACATATGGAGGAAGATAAGGCTCAAAAAAATAGCTTTACTTCAAAGAATGCCAAACCCTACGCACGAGGTTGGCTCCAATTCCTTGATAACATTAATAGGCACAACAACATAAGGAAAAAAGACCGAACTAAACTACCTATTGTAAGCAGAAATCCAATAATTCATTACAGAAAGTCATCCAAAGAAACCTTTTAGAAATAACAAAAGTTTTCTACTTGAAAAAAAATAGAAAAAATAGATGAGTAATTTTTGTTGTATATATGATATTCACACACATTTTCAAGTATAATTTTCACTATTATCATACTTACATGTCTAGAGACAAAAATTGAAAATCCCATAAGCTGATGATTAAGCCAAAGAAGTCACAGTCTATCTGGGTTTAGCAACACCTGGAATTCTCCATGGTATCAGTGACTAGACTCGGTGTAATGTTTCCCTTTATTAAACATGTTTTAGTAAGGCTTGAAAAGTATCAGGGTTTAGAAAACTGGAGATGGTAAAAGCACAGGCAGTCATAAACCCCACAAATTCACAGCTAAACTTGTCTCACACTCAGTACGAGCAGGGAATAAAAAACATCTGAGTTGTTTGGTTAACAGGCAAACCGATACCAGACTGACTTCAGCTAGGATGTTTTTACATTTAAGGCATCACACAAAATAACAAGTAAAGGCTAGGAAGAGTAACAATCATCATATGATCAGCCACAACTCACATTTAGCTCTGGACATCAGAACCTGCTTTATTTCAAAATAGCAAGGCTAGGAGGGCATCCCGTGGTCTTTTGGGAAAGTGCCAGGCAGCCACCAGGCAAGAGCAGAAGTGACTGCGGTTTTCATCACGGAGGAAGGAATTTAAGTGCTTATTAAAAGCAGTGCCAGAGCTGGACGTCTGAAAACAAATTCTGGTCAAATACAAAACTTTAAGAGCTAAAAGGCAGAAAGTCTGTTCTATCAGCTACAGTGACAAGTGTCCTGCAAAGAGATGAAGAACAGAAAGTCTTCAAGATTTAAGAGCTTCTGGAGCTTTGCAGCGATGATGTGGAGGTCCAGCAGGTGCATTTGACAGCCAGGACTGGAACTGGTTTTGCACTGCTTGCTAATATGCTCTGCACTCCTGCTCTACAAGCCTAGTTTGGATAGACAGGTATGAAATATCTCAGAGTGAAATAGGTATTAACTATTTCCTCACTGGTGATGTCATTTTCATTTGTCTGTTTCTCGCCCAGTATGAAAAGGCACCAATTTGGCACAAAAAAAAAAAAGGTACTGTAAGGCTTAAGTAAAACCTCCTCAACCAAAAAAAAATAAAAATTGCAGAAACCATTAAGACTGCAAAGTCATCTAAAAGTGAAGTGCTAGGCAGTCTGAAAGCTCTGTGGGTTAAGCTCAACTATTTGGTTTAGTACTTCAGAGCAGGATGTTCTTAAAATCTAGTTTTAACTCCATCCAGCCCAGGCTCAAAAGTAAAGCTTCTTGGAAACAAGCGCGGTGACGTACCAACGGGAAGATCCACGTCACTTTACTAGGCTGAAATGCAATGCTGTTCTGCTTTTAGTAAGGGTCCCATGGAGTCCAGAATACTTTTTCCAAGCATTTCTATAGGAAAAGATTCCTTTTTAAATAGGATGGAAGTTTTAAATTCAGTTCAAGCTTTGATAAAAGCTACTATTCCAAGTTCCCAGAATTTGAGTAACAAAAACTTAAGTTTCCTGAGCTAGAGACAGTCTGAAACACAAGACAGTGAGAGCGCGGCAGGACAAATGGGAAGCGACAATGAAAAGCACAGCACAGCCCAAGACTTACAGTATGCCCAGCAGCTGTTAATTCACAAATATTGCTCTTCTGTTACTCCTTCCCAGACTATATTTTAGCACATTCTTACATCTCTTTGAACACAGCAAGTTTTTGGTTTCTTTCCTTGCTCTGCTGGTTTTGCGCCATATAAAACCACTTCAGACATTTCTTCTTTCGTTTTCTCAGGCTTACTGAAAACACACATGGACAGTGGCTACCCATTTAGCTGGAAGTTTAATGACACTGAGCATTTTTTACCAGAACTAGATAGTTACTGCTTTTTCCTCTTATGAGCCCGTTGCTGTTTTATTAATACGCAGAATAGAGAGCCCTCCACTTTCTCCCACAGTACAAGAATACAAACCACACCACTATAATCAGAAGAACATTAGTTAGTATGCAGCACAAAGTGATCTGCAAGTTGGAGAAAACTAGGTTCATGGTCACCTGCTTCTAGTAATGAATTAAAGGCATAGGTTACATATTTGATAAAGCAAGTACATAATTTCATTTTCATTCAAGTCCTCTAGAAACATAGCAATTGCTATTTGAACAGTGAAGAGGTTCAAATCAACCTGCTTGAAGTTTTCATATTATAGCGCAAGTTGGTTGCTTAAAGTATGCTCAGGCTCAAAAACCTGAGATCATACCAAAAAAACCCCTATCAATCACTTTCTAGATGAACAAAATGCTGCTGAACAATGTTCCAATCATTCTGGTAATGACATTAAACAAAACTGATGCAGCGTACTTGTCACAACAGCACCCAGGTTAATCTCGATGCTCTTTCCAAAACAGCAGCATGACCTGTGTTTCTGACTGACACTCATTTTAGTGAGCCTTGCTCCAGTGCTCCCAAATTACATACAGACAATCTCATCTCACCACTCAGTAAACTGATTCATCTTTGCCTTCCCATGCAGACAAGCACTACTGGTTTATTCAGAAATATCAAAGTCTTCACAAATACTACTCAGCTTCAGGCTGGTGATACAGAACAGAAATAGTTCAGAGAAATTTAGTTCAAAAAGCTTACTTTAATTGCAAAGATGAAGAAGTGAAGCAGTAAGCTGGAAAACAGGCAGGGGCTGCTATGTCCTACCACAACTGGTCTTATTAAACACAATACACTTTACACACCTGCAGAATCAGGGCAGACAACCAGTTACACCAGAAGCCACAGAAACCAGGATACAAGCAGCCTAAGAGCCCTCTCCACATCCATCAGTCCTGGTTAATGACCGATACTGAAGGCATAGTGTCGTTAGATCTAGACGTCTACTGTAAGTGTTTCTATTAGACACAATAATGATCCAGAACCTAACATAATACCTTTTTGGTACATTGATAAACTATTTACAAGATACTTTTCTTATAAAATGTGCAAGAAAGTGTTAGAGTCTATCTTAGCACATAGAAACACTTCAATGCTTTAATCAGGCAGATTTAAAAGCCTGATTCAACTGAAACTTCACTGCCACAGTGACTAAACTTGCTTTAAGAAGTAATCACAAAGATGAAACCCATAACCAGGATCTGCCTTCAAGTTTAACTGAAGGCAGGCTATATAGCCCTGGCAAGATCTTACAGCACATCACACACAAAAAAAAAAATTCATCGGTAATAAAGCACTGATTTTGCTGCATGCTCTCCTTTTAAAGAGTGGAAAGAAAAAGCCTCTCGCATCGTGCTCAAAACAATAAGTTAACTCAATGGCCTTCAAAGTTTTCCTCCAATCCTGCAAGCCAAGCAAACTTACAGCTCCCACTAATTTACCATGAAATGAAACTTTCACTGGCTTGAAAGACACATCATAGCAGACTAGCTAGATCCTCATACACTTCTTTCATAGCCCTGTCTCCAGTGCGCTTTACTTGTACTTCGTACAGGAATTATACTTAAAGTAGAATTACTCACTTAAGAGTTTTTAGTGTAGTTCCTACCTGGAACTAGACTGCATCCTACATACTCTTGAATTTCTCAGTCGGTAAAAACCAAAGTCAAAAGAGAAACAATGCAAACCGTGATCAATGGGACCAATCACTAAGAAAAAAAACCAGCAGCCACCATCAATATAGTTTCACTCTGACTTAGGGTGCTATCTAATAGATTTATTAAAAGTTTCAACAGACTATAGCTCCAGACTTTATCTCTCGGGGAAGACACTACAATAGAAGCCACAGCAGAGACTGCCTTGTCACAAGAGGTACAAATACTTGCTGTATAGATGGAGAAATAAAAGGACAAATCTAGGTGTCTAAAAGACAATTCACTGTACACATTTTATTTACAGTTTTGTACACTGTCTTAATATGAATGGGACCGCTTTTCTACTTGAGCCGTTTTAACCAAAGCAAAATAACCTAAGTAATACAAAGTGTTAAAATACAGCATAAGATACAAAAAACAGACATACTATTTCTAGTAAGGAATGTAAATTATGGTGTTACATTAAAAAAAATCCACAATTATGTTTAGGAAATCACACAAACAGATCACTGATTTGACTGAAATGCATCAATTTGTAGCAAAGCTTGGATGTTACAAAAAACCAAAAAATTACCAAAGAATGCACAAAATTAATGTTTATTCCACCTTTGTCATATTCCCAGATTTTTCACCAAATGTTACATGAGCAAAAACAACTGAAATCAAAGTATCACCAATGTTATCAAACAGGGAAAACAAATAAATTAATCTAGCAGCCACCAGCATAGGTTACAGCAAAGATGATGCTGTATAAAAAAATTGCTAGAAAACTGTATGCACCATACTCTTTTCCAAACCAGCAAAATGTTACTGCATACAATGCAAATGTAAAATAATTTCCTGCAGGTACAGAAATGCAACTTCTTTTCTGAATACTGTGGATAAACAATTTTTTTTTTTCCTCTTGTAATAGTAATGTTTCTACCAAGCTATTACAGAGTGGGCCAGAAAAACATTTATGGATTCGGGGGCAGGGGGTGAAGTGTACTAAAATTCTGATTGGTAATGGTTACTTCAGCCAAAATAGAAAGAATTGAACACAGAAGTACAAGACAAAGGCGAATGAGACTTCTCACAAATCTTAGCAACACTTAGATGGAAATCAAATTTAAATGTAGTCCACTCTGCTTTTGAAGAGGCTTTGGTTCAGCTCCCAAATCTCGATTGCTTGACGCAGTCTCCTATGAAAGAATACTCAGAAGGTGTCTTCTTAAACAACAAACCTATTTTTAGTGGTGGAGCCGCTCTTAGTAGCTGTGTCTGCATGGGACTGATAACCAATCACTATCTTTGGAGGAAGTCCTAATCTTTCCTTGTATACTCTCCTGGAGAAAGAAATAGAACAAGAGTTTAAGCAAAGTGCTTCGGAAGGAATTAATAACAGGATACCTCATTTTAAGATCTGCTGACACCTTCATGAAAAGTAGTTGCCTATTTAGAAACAGTTTCTCAGGTATGAACCAAGGACTTGAAACAGGATTCTTCTAGCTTACTGCATCTAAAAATCAGCTTACAGTTCTGTGTGAACAACAACTTACCATATAAAACAGGACAAACTCTTGCAAAAAAATTAACAGGCCTACATAAATGTAGGACACAGATTCTATTGCATTCCTGTGAACACCATTAATATCAGGAAGCTGTATTAGCACATATACAAAACAGTCATGGTTCATAATTCCAGAACTACTGAGATGATAAAGTCACCAGAACCAAATAAAACAGCGGTTCCCTGGAACAGTCAGGTTTTTTTCCACCATACACATCTCAGTTGCACAGACTTGCCACCTTTTCTTTTAACTACTGATAGAAGGCAGACCCCCACGCCTCAATTAATTATGGTACTGGTCATGAGCAGTTACCCAACAGGAGCTCTAAGAAAAATAAGCTTGACTCATCTGCCTTGAGAAAGCAGCAGCAGCACCCCCCACCTTACACTGTGTTCCTTAATATAGAGTGAGATGCAAACCACTATTGGCACTAGGCTGCAAGCTCTGAGCCACAGAACAAGCCTGTTCCACTGCAGATTAACTAAACTGGAAAATCTACTTTTTTTTTAACATCCTAATCATAATGGATGAGTTTAGAGGACCACAGCTTATCCCAATTTTAATTGTTATATAAGCCTGATGTATTTTCTTTGGAGTTATAGCAACATGACTTCAGGTAGTAGTCAACATAGCTTGCCTTAGTCTTTTTTTTTTTTTTTGCACACTGGCTAACACAAAGTATTTTTTTTACAGTTCTCTAAGGGAGTTCTCAGCTCCTTAGCTCATGGTCAACAGCGTTCTAAAAATGCTCCGCGATGCCCACCTACTAGGCTCGATGCAACATTATTCTCTACTAGCAGAAGATGTGTACCACAGTTCTGTTTATTGCTAAACACTTAACCTTTCAAGTCTGAACATGACTGCACAATAAAATTGCTAGTATAAGGCAGATCCCACCAGATTCTTAAAGGCCAACATGAGCAATTTGTCAAGAGAGCCATCCAGTAGGTGAGAATGTTATAGCAAGCTACTGGGTCTGACCGCTGACGTTTGACCTAAGACTGATGTGCTAAGCTATGCAAACTCATTAAAATACTCAAACGGCCTACAATGACGGAATTTAACAGCAATTAATTTTGAAGTATCACTACTACAGCATAAGGAATCCATTAGCTTCATCGATAGTTTCTAAATAGCAGAGCACAACGTATATTTTCCATAGTACACACATAATCTCACTACTGTTGCTTACTGGAATGAAGACCACAACGTGCTATTACACGTCAAATAGTCAACGAAAATCAAAATTATTTGGACTTGTACTTAGACAAAAGGGTAGGAAAATATCTATAGAATTTCACAGCACATTACTATCCAGCTTTTTTCAAATAAGGGCAATCCTTGTAACCTAGGATTCAGAAGGCCTTTCCTGTCTCATATGAACTGGCATGCTGCAACAGAATCTACGCTATCTGTAGGCATTACAGTGCCTCACTGTGAAATGAAGAGCTTCTGTCAACATTTGCATCCACTTCTTCACTATTTATCTAAACTATAGTGAAAGTAGTGCAGCAGTACAAACAAGTTATTAACATAAGTCCATACCAAAAAAAAAACTACACAATAATGCAAATAATCTGGCGCTCAATTACTGAAGTTTGGGATACAGCTCTGCACAGGCTACATTTAAACGCATTGTGACACTTCATACATGCAAGACATCAACCACATTACTTACCCTATATGCGTAACAGCATCCCTGTTTTCACATTCAGTTGTCCATATTGCTATTTTATCGCCCTTAGTTCTAACATTAACAACAGCACCACATACATCATCACTGTAGTCATCAAACGACTCCCCAATAAGGCACAGCAGCTACAAAACAAAGATTAAACATTAAAAATGGCATTTCAGAGTCCTGCTCTACAGACAAATGCTCAGGGTATGCAAACTACTGAAAAATACTCTATTTTACTGCTTAGAGCCACTTGCACACAGCAATCGTTTTCTGGTTATTGCAGTATTTTCTTGAAGTTCCAAATGTTACAAGTGAAAGTAAACTCAGTTGTAGTAGGTTAACTTCCTCCTCTTTGAGTTTTCCACCTCTCCTCCTGTCCTAGCAGTTGCAAGTTCTGATCATTTGCATAGTGTTGCCTCCCACCCCATCCTCCCAATTCAAAACCAGGTAAGAATTAAAGGAAATTGTTCTTTCTAAAGTATGTTTAACATAGCTGGACGAATCTGAAATTCTCAGTGTTCCCATTCATTATTCAGGAAGAGCCTGTGAAGAACTATTTGGGCAATGTGTCAGCTACATATGGTTCAACTTGAATTCTGAAGTATCTCAATTCAGTGACAAATCAGACTGCAATTTAGATGCAAAGCACTATCTAACAAAGGGTTACTTTCCATCACCACACTGAAGAAGCTTCAGAGTTCCCACAGACCCTGAAGTGGGAATCAGTTGTCTTGAGCAGGGTGTAACACAAGTGCAAGAATACAAGCGTACAAGTAGCACAAGATTCTTCTCCTCAGATTTCTAATGGTCAAGCTGAAATTGGCAAAGCTGGTATGCTTCAGGAACATCAGACTGAATTAGGTCACAACCTTGTACAACATGCTAACTGTGAAAGCGGTATTAAAAATTTGCAACTTGCAGCTTGTAAAACCAGCAATTATCAGATATTCAGAAGCGAGGATATTTTGTGGTTAAGACAGATTCATCTACTCCACGCTGGATTAAAAATCCTCCTGCACACTGAGGCATTAATCTGCAAACAGGTGTATGTTTACTTCATTTGCACAGTACATTAAACACAGTGCCGTATTAATTTTCCAGAATCACTTCTAACATTTGGAAAACCAACACTTGCAGTTTTTTTGAACAAAGCAGGTCTTTCAGTACTCGTCAGAGCTGCAAGGGCTGACTTCAGCAAGGAAATACAAAAAGGACCAAGTATGCTACTGAATAAATCAGGTATAACTATACATACTTCCAGTGTTACACCCAACGGCAGGCTGCACACATTCACTGAGTAAGGAAAGCTGTAAATGTTTAAGTTTAAACAACACACAAACATTCACAATACTGATCAACAGAACATACACAAGCAAAGATGACTACCATGCCCAGTAAACACTACAGCCAAGTACATTCTTCACAAATGCTGCACAACAGGAAAAAAGTCTTCTTAAATGAAGTTTAATTTACAGTTAAAAATGGTTAAAGATCAGTAGATTATGATAAAAATTTGTTCCACAGAGGACTGATAAAGGAAGAGGCTTTGATTTTTATTGGAGAAAGCTGCTTACAAATAGCCACTGGAGGTTGTTTTAGAGCCCAGAGCCCAGTCTCCCGTGTGTCTGGGCTCTGTGCCATTGCTTGCTCCTCAACAAAGAGCAGAGCCCTCTAGCCTTAAGTCTAGAGAGACTACCTACATGTTTCTAATCCATATGTAATGCCTATTAAGGATCAAGAGTCATATAGGCATTTAGGTGGAGGCCAAATGCACACAGCAAGATGTTCATTTACTCATGTGCAGTTATATTGCCTAGTAGTATAATGCTCACAATCCTTTCTTCAAATCACTACTACAGTGGCTACAGAGATCCTAACAGCTCTGGTGTTTCCAATCTCTGCTCTGATCTTGAAGGCCATTTCTCCATTTCAAATACTTCTTACCTCTCACATAAGCAAGAAAAAAGAAAAAAAAAGATTCAGTAAGATTGCTTTGCACTGTACTGTCTGCAATCCCTGTCCCTAGAACTCAGATCACACTGACTGTTGAAGGCTATTCTGAGTCAGTTCCTGGACAGTACCCTTGTACCCTTTTCTAAAATGCTTTTATTGCAACCCACATAATCTCTAGAAGCAAATTTACCATTCAAAACAAAAATATATTCCAAGGAGGTAACAGCTATGGAAAAAAAGTATTTTTATAGTGTACACACAGAAAGATTGTGCTATTACTTGCCTATCCTAGCGTTAAGTATAAAAAGAATAAAAATAAATCTGAAACTCCTTTGTTTCAGCAAGACCAACACCTGAAAACCACTCATTCATAAGAGTATTTCTAAAATAAAATGTTACATTTAAGCAGTTAAATTTGGGAGTCACATTCAAGACAAAGCACTAGTTTCCCAGTAGCTGGACAGCTATTCTGTACATTCCACAGGAAAAAGTTAATATGTCCTGTAGAGTTCTCTATTGCTGCCCATTTTCAGTATTCAGTAGAATACAACTACACCGAGCAGCAGTACTGAAAAGTCACATTTCAAAGACAGCCCGTCAATAAAAACGTACAGGACACTGTTCTGCCAGGAAGTTTGAAGTCTAGTGCGAAACAAAAACCAAGCCAGTCAAATACAAATGGTAGATTCTTCAATTGCAATTTATAAGGCCACAGAGTGAGTGCTTACTGTCTCTAGCCAGAAGCGATCAAGGTCACTTCGTCTCTGCTGTTTGTTTAGTGTAATTAGCCATCGTCCTCCTCGCTTGTTTTTCTCATCTTCCCACATAGGTTCAATCCCATCCTGCAAAGAACAGCCAGAAGTTGAATCAGACTCGATCCGTACTTTTCCCAAAGAATAACCCAAAAGCCAGTGATAACTGAAATAGCAACTTAAAGGGTGCAGTTTAAGATACCCACCTATCTAGAAACAGTCTCATACTAATATCACAGTTCCAAAGCAGTTTAACAAGTGCACTTTCTCTAATGAATTTTTATTTCTACAAAACAATCACAGCCCAGGCAAGCCTTGGCTACAAAACATTACATAGAAGAACACTGTGAGAACAGGCAAAGTCAACCATCCACTTTGCCTCTTACGAAACCAGATAAAATTAGCAACTACATTCTGGAGTCTAAGTCTTACACTCAGTGCAGCATTGGCTGAGTGCTTCCCTTATGCGTAAAGATTACTTCACTGAAACAGACACAGTTGGCAGCCTCTCTCTGACTTCCTGCACACACAAGGTGAAAAAAAGAGGGGTTTGTTAGGGCCACAGAAATCAACACACCGTTTAGAAACAAGCTGCGTTCTGATTCATGCTTTACCAACGGCCCTGCACTGAATTAAATGACTGGATGCACAGATCTAGCAAAGCAGCCAGCTGCTGCCCCCATAGCCACCAGCTATGCTGCACTGCAGAAAAGCCAGTCAGTAAAAAGTAACTGTCTAGACAGAGAAATTTGGTTCAGAACTATTAAGAGAGTTGCACTATAGAACTTTGGCTGAAAATTCATTAAGTGTTCAGGATGGAGTGGTGTCAGCTCACTTTAAATTTAAACACCCTCACTAGCAGCTGCAGAGCTCAAACTACTTCATCACCTTTAAGAGGCACTCTTAGGAGGTCACAACTGAAGGACAACGGCAAGAGATTGCTCAGAAGCCTGCAATCGTTCCCAATTCTGTACCTATTTCATGCATTTAAATTAAATTATTGTGGATTAATAAAGGCAAGCATCACCACCTCTTCACCACCTAAAGTTGCCGGGGTTTACAAACTATGTGTACAGTCTGCTGGAGTCCCAGCCAGCAGCTATGTTTTATAAGCAAAGGAGAAACCAGGCACTAATACAGTAGAGGATTATTTAAGTATCTGAATCCAGAAAGAGCTGTATATTAGAAGCACTTCAGAGGAGTTAAGATTTAATTTAGAGCTCCAGTTTAGATCTCTGCTCCAGGAGAGGCAAGATTTCAGGTATACTCTCTCATCAGCATTTCCTATTCACTAGTTTGAACAATTCCTCAGCATGCTTTAGGTGTCAGTATCGGGTACAATTTTCTATTTCATACACAAGTAATATGGCATTTAACTGGTGGTGTAAACGTTAAGAACATTAGGAGGACTACCAGACAGATGCACAAAGAATACTGGAGAACACTTCAGCCTCCCACAGAACTTGGACATTTGAACTCATTTCATGTCACACCAAATGACAGAGCCAGAAAATCTTCCAGGTTCTAAAAATTATTGCGACTTAGTTATTTGCACAAACATCACAAATATAAAATGAAAACAAACATTTTAACAGATCAAAACATACCATCTGCAAAGTGTATTAAAATAAGTATTTGCATTTTTCAGAACATGTGTTTGGGACTCCCTAAGAAAAAGTAACACCTTTAGGGCATTCCCAACCACGCTCCTAAATATCTGAGGTGAAATACTTTGACAGTGTCTTGCGTAATAGTCAGGAAACCATCCATCAACATCCATAACTGAAGAAGAAAAGGTTAGCAAGCATACCTTAATGAGCGAGTAGTCGCAACCAGGCATTAAATTACTAGAGAGCTGGATATGGTTGTATAAACTATTGGAGGGAAAAAAGCAGGATTAAAAACCACGCATTATTTTCAAGTATAAAAGTCTTGAAGAATTTAAGACATATGATCAAAATACAAAAATTAAAAAGCACTGATGTTATTTCAGAAGCAACTCTCTAAGTATTTTTCAGCAGCATAAAAGCATCTTAGCTTTAAGACGTTCTGGGCTTAAAGCAGCAGAATGGAAACTGATCTACGGACACTTTCTCAGTTCCGATACCAACGCTTGTTTTAAACCTAGTTCTAACAGTTATTAGAAACATAACTCACTGAATTTCCATGGCAACAAATTCTGTGTGCATGTGTATTCTGTACATATACATACATGGAATAAGGATAATTGTTTGTATTTCTAAAGATACTCTCTGCAAACAGAGGTTTTAAGAGAAATATTCAACTTTTGTATATATTGCAGTACTCCAGGGATGAAGGGTGTAGGCCTGATAACTCAAGACACATGAACAGATAACTGAAATAAACTATTACATACATACTCAAAATTAAATTTACAACTACGCAATTCAGAGAGAAAAAAAATAAAAATCAAAGGAGTACACACTGCTGCCTCCTCTAGCAAGAAAATAAATGTTTTTTTTTTCCTGCACAGTTAAGGTCAGACTTCAGGAAATGGCCTGCACATATCACAGCAGCCTGTAACCCAAGACCAACAAACGTTCAGGTCTGGTCCAGCACCGAGAAAAAAAATTAATTACTCTGATACTCTTAATAGTTTGGAATCAGGCATAGCAATTTACAGATTTACCAGCTTCTTTCCTTTAAGTTTACCACAACCTTAATATTTTCACCTCAGTACACCACATCTATTTATTTACCACTCTGATCACAATGGAGGCATAACTTCAACTGCTTCTGACTGATTTTATACCTTGAACTGCAGACATCTAGACTGAGCACTTCTTTTAATTACCCAGACCATCTTGGTTATAGGAGCTCAAAAACTTACCCTTAATCAACTTTAACAGTGAGCTTCAAAAAAATGTAGCCTCCCATTACACATCCCAAGACATGTTCACTCAATCAGTAGTCACCCCCATAGCAGGGATGGGAAGGCTGAGTACAGACACAGAATCCTATCCCTCTCTCCAACAACTGCACTGATAAACACTTGTTCAGCATTTCATTATTTATCTCTTCTCTATCGGTGCTAAAGGGTCATCTTCCAAGGAAGCCACCTGAATTTGACCAAAGTGTTTGGAATGCACAGGCCTACCTTCAAAGGCTTTGTTCTTGCTGTTTGAGTCTAACTGCTGTTTCAGACCTTCCGTTTAGAATGAAGGCAGTTTCTTCTGTAACCTCTAATGAACTTCTTTCAAGAATGCCATTAATATGTACTAATCTCCCAAGTACTGTGCTCCAGATTCAGGCACTCTTGCACATCTGAAGGAAGCCAGCTGTCCAAGAATTCAATCAACTAGCAAAATTTGGGGCTGAGGAAGTGACAGTCGGCTCCAAGAACCGACAAATTCATGTTACTATGAGCTAGCTACTGCACAAATACAGTTTTCTGCAGGTGTCACGTACACGTGAACGTAAGCAACGTGGCTGTGCTAACAGCAAGACAGTGTGCATTTGAAGCTGGAAGCACTTCTCCAATGGTTACATTCTATCACATTCTGAAGAATGGGACAGGCCTCACCTTTAACTCTGCAAATGTTTCAGAAGACACTCAAAAGGTTGCAGTTAATGGAGTACTTTGGCATAAGCTTTGCCAGCATATGCCAGGATTATTATGAAGATTGACAGAAATCTTTACTTACGCCCAAAAGTCTTCAACAGTATCAAACTTTGAGATAAGACGAAGATTTGCTTGCCAAGTTTTACTTTTGTCATTTTTAAAAAACCAGAGTGCCCATCTAAAGGAAAAGAAAAAAAACAGCATCTAGAAATTAAAGTATATTAAAAATATAATTATTGGAATGGTTATATTCAAACTAATTGCAAGCTAAGATATTACTGTCAAGAAAGTCAGTTTTCATCAGATACATGAGAAATTCTGTTCTCAAATCCAGCTCTGCAGATCAACAATATTTGTGGTTTTATTACAAGAATCAGAGCAGGCTTGATCAATCTGTTTAGGTAAATACCTCAAATAGTTTTGGATCATTTCTAAGACTCTAAACTAAGCCCCAGATGTTTCTCCTTGCTGCCACTGCTAAACTGGAATCCCCTACCACAAATAACTGATTATGGTCTAAAACACCAACTATTCAAAATAGAAGCACAGCTCCCTTTCCAGTAATTTCCTCGTAAAGGTTACAAAGGCTAATTATATCACTCTAAAGCTATATATGACATTAAAGTTTCCCCAAGCACTCACATACTAGGAGCATAAATTTTAAGAGAAGCTGCTTTAAACTTACCAATAGCAACAATCTTTAAAACACCAACTGCTTCAAGTTTTTAAATCTGTGTACATGAAGACAAGACTAAACGAAATTTTCAATCCCATTTTCTTCATCGTTCTCTCCACCGAGTACAAATTTCAACACATACAAACTGAACTTTTACACACAAAGATGCTCTTTCTGGATCTAAAAGGATCATATAAAATGCTGGAACACAATAACCGGAGAAGCACTTGGAAAAACAGGCTTATTTTTCATTCTGACAGTTTCAGTAGTGCTGAAATCACTCAGGTTAGTACTATGAGTAAATGTGTCTTCTCACAGCAGAGTACTTTATGTTGCCAGGTGCCAATCTACTGTTTTGAGACTTCTCCTGACATTTCAAACCTTCTTTTAGAAGTTTGCTATTTTCCAGTAAAAGCCCCGCTACCACTTGTAAAGGAGTGTCAGCACTGATTTAATCAAAGAATTTAGAGGAAGGATAGATACAAGTTGAGACAGCATCACACTACACCGCAGAGTGGTTTTCCACACTTGCTCAAAACTTACAAAAAGCGTGAGCTGCCACTTGGTAAAAGGTTCACTTTGAAGCAGCCTCTATCTACCAATATTAAGTACTAAAGAGCTGATGGGAGTGCTCAGCTTACTTGGGAGAAAATTACTTCCTAGCTGCTCTTTCTGAAGTATATGTATACTGCTGGAGTAACTTTTGTTTTAAAAGCATTCAACCTGTAATCTTTTATATTCACTGCAGAAAGGTAGTTTCAAGTCAAGGTTTACAAGTACAAACCTTCTTGGTAAAGTCTTCACTGTCTCTATAGCTCAGTAAAAAGCTGAGCAGTAGCTTTCAAAGCTTTTAAGACATATTTGGTTTTGCACACTGAAAACAGAATTTAGTAGGAGGGCTTTGATTTTTCAGTAACTTAACTACACTTTTAACTACTGCTCCATGTTTTTCTTGTTAAGCACGAAAAAAAAATGCCCTAGAGCTTTTTTTACCCCTTAGTGACACTACCCAGGGTTTCTTCTGCTGTGCTTCCTACAACTAACGAAAACAGTACTACTGTAGACACCAACCACTCGTGATTCATGAATCACTCAAGTCTAATAAGCTCTGGCTGACTGACACATCTTTTACTACTTTCAGTTCCAAACAGGAGAAATAAATTGGTAAGATATGAAGTAGTAAGACTGATGAGAAATAATGATAAGTCTTTACCACTGTCACTTTAATTGCCCAAAGCACAAGACAGAATGGAAGGTTTTCCAGTTCTGCTTGGCAGCAGCTTCCTTCATCTCAGTGTCAGTCTCTTGAAACACACCAGACAAAAGCAGCAAAAGCTCTGCTTGCCTTCAACTAACAGCAAAGCCATGCCTCTTCTAATTACCTGGCTGCATTACGAAAATCCGAAAAGATTTTCAACTTCTGTAAAAACACTATGCAAAAAGCCTCTAAAATACAACAGGATTCAGATTCTATTTCCTTTGCAACTTCATTGCAAAAATCTTCAAAAAATTGAGAACTCAAAATGCTGCCAGAATGCATAAGGTAAACAAGTAAACTGTAAAGCCACAGGCATTTTTTCTGTGCTTGGCAAAATTACAGTCATGCTTCTGTAGTATTTACCTGTTTTGTAGTGGATGCTTAATATACTGTTCAGGGTTGGCAACCTCCTGACTAGGTGCTGCTGGCTCGGTTTTCTCCTCTTCTGAAGGCTGAGGGTTGGGAGTGGTTTCCTGTTTGAAAGAAGAAGTTATTAATACATTCCTTCTCAATTTTTATTGATGTAATTTAATTCTTTGAAGTAACTTTAAGAAGGTTGAAGCTAAGAGTTCCCCTAATTCATCTTGGATTAGGGGCCCAAATCACATCATGGAAGAACAATCTGCATCCCTTCATTCTTCAACACCTGAACAGGCCCTACAATAAATACTAACTGCAGGAACACAGTGATCTTCCTCATCTATCATCTCTTTCCAGAATGGTTTACTTAATATCCTTGCCTTAACTCTGAGAACTGTTTTCAAGTATTTCAGAAATACACAATATGCTGTTACCTGGAATATACGTACCTAAAAAATTAATTCCCAGAATAATTTCAGAAGAATTTGGTTTTTTATCTATCAATCTCTGACAAAGCATCATTGTAAACAGGTGTATAGGCCCTGTTTATTTTAAAAAACATCTGTCATTACAAGTAAGAGACATGTTTTCAGGTCTGGAATCAGCTATTACAAGCAGGCAGAAACCAAACCAGTAAATAGTTATCTTTATATGGGCAACATTACTACTAACAAAGCTTCAGGCAAACAGCAGAATTTAAATACGTATCAGTTCTCAACTTTCAAATTTAAATGTAATTATACATGTTATTAGTTTAAACTGTTGTAAACAAGTTTTTTTTTTCCAAATCTCTCCACAGTGATTGTCTAGAGATGCCAAATATAGTTTAACACAGAAGTGAAATACTACAATCCCTCTGCACGCAAACCCCCCTCAAGCTTGCCATTCAGTTTGAGAAGCCACTACGTCAGATCTGAAATTCTAATGCCGTTCCTTCAAACTAGGGAACAAAAAGCTTTGTTAGGCCAAGTGTCCCCACCAGTTACCACCATCTCTCTAATCTACAATCCAGGCTAGAATATTAGAGGGGCAAGGAATGAGGATTACAACTCATTCCCTACAACTAACACAAAGATGCCCGTACAGCTGACCTTGAGAAAGAAAAAGAACTTCAGTAATATAAACAAATACTAAAGGCAACCTAAAGACTCCAGTGATTCCCAAATGCAGCAATACAAAAAATAGTACTTAAAAATTGATTTCAACTTAGTCATCTTGAGAACAAAGCAATGCACGGGTGGATGAAGTAATGGTAAGTCATCTAATTAATGGAACAGTTTACTCCTGACTTCCATGTTACCCAGTTTATCAACACTGCTGAAAAACGGAATGGATTTTAAGTGATAACACAAACACTGTTTAACCTTCACAGTCCTAGCTGGCAAACTATTCTGATAACACTTAAAGATCAGTCTTAGTAGGGATTTTCTTTCCATTATCAATATATTTAGTATTATTAAGCACGATATGTTGAACTTCAGAAAAGTTACAACTTTATGCTTGAAAATAATTAAGTATGCTTGAGTTTAACAGCTCTCTTCAAAAATATCTCCGTTCAAAAGCTAATTTACATTCAGTTTAAGAATGAGTTCATATGCTCCCACATTCACAGTGGAGACTGAAAGTCTTCAGAAGGGCAGTGACAACTAGGCTCGTGATTTACACAGTACAAAGGCAGGTAGTACAATTTCCTGTCTCTTAATAAAAGCAAATGCTTTCTGAAGATTCCCTAATGGAGAACATCCCTGACAAACCAACAGAAGCAGTGTTGAACAACCTGCCAAATCTCCTTCAGTCTAACACTATAAAAACCTAAGTATCTTCAAAATACTTATTCAAGACAGAATTTGAAGCATTTACTAAAATTTCTGTTAGCCCCATTTATTTTTAAGTTGACAGTATCAAATACACATCTTCCACATTAACCCCATGCAAGAATCCCACAAAACAAATGAAGATGGTCAATGCATAAAGGCTGTAAAACACACCAAGGAAGCATTTCAGCATTTCCGCCTCCAAGTTATTGTTTGTATCATAATGCAAAAAAGGTAAGTATAGACAACTAAAATTTAAGTGTGTGCCCCTTCAGGGGTTTCTAAGAAGAGTTAGAAATATTACACGTGCCAATACAAGGAGATACGTGAAAAACCTTGATGGTATTTTGGAAGCAAACTAAGCCCTAGGTTTTGTGATGAAGCTTGCTTTCATCCACAACACTGCTGTTGTGACATCTAATATTTACAACTGATTCACAAACGCTATTACACTACAGATTTTTACATCAAATAGACTTCACTTCTGAGCAGCGCAAAGTATCTTCCAAAAATAATTTCAGTTAAGAATCTCATTCACGTTTGCTCAGCAAATAGCTTTCATTTTACAAAGAGTTAATCCTAAATCTCCCTGGTCAGCCTTCCAGAAATATCCTAACTATATAAGCTGGAAGAATTGATAAAAAAACCCACTCTTGAGCACACACAGGGCAGCTATATCATTTCATAACTTCTAATGCAAGACAACATCAAAAAATTAAGGTAGCACGTCCAGACAATTAAAAAAATTGCAGTAAGCCTCAATACCTGCCCACTGTACCAATGTTCACCCTTCACATAATTACATAAAAGTTCACTTCTGGTCAAACGGAAGACATCTGACTCAGCACAAATGTTTTAGTTCAGTCTTAACTTTCAGAATACCCTTAAGGTATTCTGAAAGCTACCTAGCATTAATGAAATTCACACTGACCATTATTTCAAGCTCCTGTCTGAAAACAGTACATCACAACTCACCTGCAAAGCCCAGCTAATTGATCTTGACCCAGAATTATGGCACTCCCCTCAAAACACTAATCTAGCAGAAGAAATTCCAGCACCTGGCTGCCCATCAAGGATAGGTATAACTGTACACACCAGAATAAACTTGGGAAAAGGTGTAAACTTGGAAGCAAAGCTTACTGCCACAAAGTTTTCTGGCTGGTCTCAGGCACAAGCCTAAAGCAGCTTGTTTTCATTACTTTTATATCCCACTATCACCAAGAAAAACAGAAAAAGGATCATTTTCATTTCTGGCTGGTTAATCGTGTCAGCTCCCACTGCCTTTCATTTTACCTCTTCCTCACTAGTCTGACCACCAAGCTAAAGTATTTGTATACCAAAGCATTATTAGTCAATACTAAATACCTAAGTTTACTAATTGCTATTCAAGGTCTGTTTCTTGTATTCAACATCTTTCCAACTGAAATTCTGCCCCAAATCACAAGCATGCAGTTTTTTAAAAGATTCTACAAACACAACATGAATCAAACTTATATTGTCCACGTTTTACCAATCCACACCTTGAAATCTTGCAATTACTACACTATTAACTTAAAGTCAGATTGTCTCCGCTGGCAGCTTCTAGACTAAATTTAAAATCTTTCGTAATACTTTACTATTGCTCATAACTAACCCATTCTTTAACCTAAAAATGACTTTGTGTCTATTATGAGGCACCACTGAGTTTGCTGCTTTTAAAACAGTTGTAATAAAATAGGGTGGTATTACCAGATAAACTGGAAAGCTTCATATAGCCAATCCTACTCCTCATACACAAGACAGCACATAATTAGAAGTGACATTTATTTGCTACCCACATGGCTTTTGATGTAGGAATCGGGTGCAGAAGTCGACAAAACATTTGCCTATGCAGCATTTCATGACTGTGCATACCTGCACGTTACTTGGATTCCTACACTTGCAGATTTAATTGGTGTTATTTAATCTTTCTCCACAGTACATAATGACCAACATATCAAAGGAAGGTGTGCACGTCATCGGGACAGGAAACGAGCAGCACTTACAGTACAAACTGCTTAATCAGGTTTGTCTATTGAAGAGGACAACTAGCTTGACCAGGTTTCACCACACGTTTTCAGGTGCTGCCCAGACCACATCCATGTCATCTAATTTTCTACGCAAGCTGTTTAGGGAGCCCAGTTGAAAGCACACAACATTTATGTCCTGAAAGGACATAACCTAGCACTCTTATGTACTCTTGATGAAAGAGAATTAACTAGTGGAAGAGGCTTACAAAGTTTGCTTGCATTAAACAAACAAAAGCTATGTTTCAGCTTCCATCTTTAAGATTTCCAAGAGAATAAGAAAACTACATGTCCCAATTAACAGATCTGTAGGGAAAAAGCATGTCAACTATCTGCTGGTCCTTAAGCTTCTTGTAGGTAACTTCTACTACACTATAGTTGGGACAATTCACAAGGCACAAAATCAAGACCTATTTATTTGAAAATACTCTTGACAAAAACAAAAGGACTTAAGCCCACCCACAAGTAAGTATTATGTGCTGTAGGAAAAGAAATCAAGTGATGACCTGGTCACTGCTCTGAGGAATAAATATACAGAGCTAAAAATCATACACAGCACATGTAATACCAACTAGAAGAGAGTTACCAATAAGCACCTGTTACCAATTAAACACATTAAATACTTTCCAGATACCAGGTCAGAAAAAATTTGTAGGCATGTCATAATAAGACCTAACAGAGTAGCTATCCTAACTGCAAACATTACTTGGAACACCACAGATTTTTAGAAAGGCATTCACTATTAGAACACGGGACATGATTTTTATCTGGGATATCTCAACAAACTGGAACAGAAGTTCAAAACATGTACATGAGGACAGGAACAAAAGACTAAACTAGGAGAGCCACAGGCTTCCTCCTGGGGCAGAGCGACACACTAGGTTTTTTTCAGCTCAAGTTTTAAAAGATGTAAAGAATATTTACAGTCCTTTTGACTTCTGAAAAATGTGCTACACACACTTGAAAGTACCCATGAGATTTTCAACATTTAACTCAAAACCTTATGACTAGGATTAGCAAGCAAGTTACAAGGTATATCAAAATACCTTCTAGCCACCTAAACTGGCTGCCCTCACACTACCTCTCCTCATCCCAGTCTGCACTCTGCCGCTGCCTTTGCTACTGGAACATGAAATCTACCCATGGGATAAGATGACTTGCCATGTACAACACTATCAGTTCTAAGGCACGCAGATAAGAAAACAAAAAGCTTCCCCAAACCTCTGAGAGCAGTCCAGATGACTCAAGAGACAAAACACCTCTAACCTCCCTACACAATTCTTCACAATAGACACAAAAGCACTCCAAGTTATTCTAAGTATAAACGAGCCACTTGTAAAATTACATGTTTGGTCGTACATCAGCTGAAAAATAGGACACCCAATCTTCAGAAAAGAAGTTAAAACAAAATCGTATAATGTATGGATGCTCAAGAGGCCAGTCTTCAACCAAAACCACAGAAGTACTGGACATACTACTGGTATGGCCAACTATCATAAAACATGTAATGTGTACAAGCTAGTTTGATAAACAGCACTGAACATGAGAAAAACTGACTGCTATTTGCAAATATGTTCATTTAAACAACTGTGCGGCACATTCAGAAAAAATTCCTTTTAAGCAGGTTTGTTTGGGGTTTTTTTGCCTTACATCCACTGTATTAGAATCAAGGACAACTGCCAGTTGCAGGCAGCTAACAGAACACATGTACTGCAGCTAAATCTGTAGATCACACAGGACCTTCAGAAGGTTAACATTTTAAAGAGCAATAGGTTTTAGGACTCTAAGAAATGAGCAACTGTTTTAAGTTCCTAGGTTAAAAATAGTCTCTAAACTTATGTTTAACCTTGACTTTAGAATATTTCAAAAGTGAAAGCTTAACTCGTTTGAAAAAAATAAAAATCACATTAATTCATTTTTTAAATCTGCATTTCCCTTTCACCTTGTAGGCTCTCTACCAATTTCCCTCATTGGATTCTATCCTCTAACCTCTCAAAATAAACAGATCTTCACAGAGCTGCCAAAAGGGTCACATTTTCTCATGAAAATTACCCATGTACCTCCACACCTGCAGGCACTATCAGTAAATGAAACAACTATTTTTATGCATTACCTTGAAATAAGCTTGGTATTTTAGATGCTGTGTGAAATGTAAGTTTTTTAAATGGCTCTCAAAAAAATTGTCTCAAATTTACAAGCTGTCCAACATCTTCCTCCTCTTAGAGAAAGCTTTGTATTCAGTAACTGCAATATATTGCAAAAGTAATTTACAATTTGAAAGTTTGATGGCCTTGCCCCATTATTAAACAGCACACAAGATACAATTATCCTGTATCATTTCAGAAAAATGCAATGAGCAAGCAACTGTACTACAGCTGAATACCTGACTGATTTCAACTGTAGCCGGTCACTGACTCTATTACAGCAGAAATACCTAATAATAAAAGTAAGTCTGAAGTTGAACGTGGCCCGCACTTAATTTACACACTAACTGTCCGTCAATAACACAAAGGAAGTATCTTTCAGTCTACCTTGGATTTTAGGAGCTGTTTCGCGCTTTCCAGAATTTCAAGGCCCCACACCACTACGTTTGTAACCCCTTGAGATAATACTGTTTCATTTCAAGAAAGTTGAGCCCTGCCGACTGGTTAGATGTTTAAACAAGCATTTTTCAAATGATACATAACTGAAGTTTTACCCATTAAAATGCAGAGCTAAATCCACAAAAATTGCGTTTGCCCAAGTGTAACTTTAACTGTCACTAAGTATAAAGAACAACAAACCATTATGCCCATTTCCAACGTGAACGATGAGAGATCAGGTGCTCAGACAGACCTAAGCTACTTCCACATGATTTATACACAGCCAGGAGTTACAGGCTTGGTGTGGTTACATTTTAAAGTCACCTTTGGTAAACTACTGTTTACTAAAGCATTACTGTTGGTTCTGTTGCTGACTTCACGGACTTCTGCACAGTTATCTGAACACATTTAATCCTCAAAGGCTATAGTATGTATAGGATACACTTCTGCACATCCTTACAAATTAATCTACAATAGTCTTGGAATAGAATCGATCTGGATAGCACAAGAAAAACTCAAATGTTGCAGAAGCTTAAGTTCTCCCTGCACTGGATAAGTAAACCACTGGTCTGTATTTACTTAGCATAAACTTCCTTTTCTTAGCAACTTCCATGGGAGTCTCCTACAGTACTCTAAACCCAAGTTTTAATATTCCTAAAGAATTTCAAGCATTTTTCCCAGCCTTTTTACAGGAATGAAAATGCATGTTACATTTTAGAGCACGGAAGTCCTCGAAACATCACTGAACTTCAGTAGGAGCCTACATTTAAAAGACACATTCAGTCATGTTTTGCATTTCCTCAGACATTTTCACAGTAGGGAAGCCTCACAGATAACATCAATACAAACCCAGGTCCAGATTTTGAAGATCAGCAACAGAAAGGCTTCCCTAAGATCAAGAATCCAAACCCTAAGCACACATACAATTAAGTTGTCCAACTGAACAGCACGTAGTATTTCCACAACATTAAGCACCTATGACCTCAGTGACTACACAAGTCTAATTTTAAGCTTGGGTAGGAGAAGTATGAGCCACCTAAAAAGTCAATAAACAAACATTTTGTATTTAAATAAAATTGAAAATAAACAAGAACAGCTAATTTGTTTGGTGAAGCTAGACAGACTTCAACTATGGTAGAATATTCAACAGCAACCTTACTTAAATTGTTGGGAGCACTGCCCTGTCTCTCCTTTTTCCTGGCTCAGCACAACTCTTTGCCACTGCATGGTGACCTGGCTCTGGGAAAGCCATCTTGCTGGGAAATAGCATGGCAAAATCAATTGTTTATTTTGGACTAAACTGGTCCCAGATCTAGCTCAACATGCAACCTCACACTTAGGCAAAAACAATGGAGAGAATGGTGCACAGACAGGCTTACACCAGCACCAGAGCCAAGGCGGCCACAAACCCACGCCTCTAGAGTCATTTCCATTTCCAACAGCCACCACTATCACAAATTATTTGTTACAAGTCCTGCTAAGCTCCAGTCGTGGCAAAATACTGAGTTGACAGGAAGCTCTCATCTTCAGATATGGGGGCTACGGTTCAGAAAGATCAGCTTTTGAATGGGAAAAGAAGGGTTCAGCACCATGTTGGAAGACCATGGGAAGGGTGTTCCAGTTCCCCGTCTTAACAGCTGACATCCTTCCTGTTAGAACTGCCAAACAATTTACATATGCCGATCAATTTCAATCTTCTCCTTGTAAATAAAGGTGAGGTTTTTTTGTTCATGGAAAAAAAAAATTAAGACAAGGATCACCATCCCTGACACAAAAGGGACCTTGTAAGGGTAAAATTAACCTTTATTTTAAAACAGTCAAGTGATTTTCAAACTTAAACACTTTTTGTCTAAACGCTACAAAGCCTCTGCAAAGTATGCCCTGGGTATTATTCAGAGTTGGCAAATCACAGTAAGAGACGAGCCTTCCTTAAGTTCTTCATTTTCTTGAAAACCTAATACACGGTCTTCTGCTGTCTACTCCTCCTGATACACAAGCATGTGGGATTAGAATAACAACTGTACTTGGATCACTTCCAGCTGCTCCAGTTCTTCATGGAAGCACAGGCTGGGACAAGGTTTATAAAACACAGCATAGTATCATAAATACAACGTAACACCCCCCAAAAAAGCAAAAAACCTACTTACAATCGTCATGAAAGTTATAAAAAAGTTTGACTAAAACTATAATTTTGATCCAGACCGATGACATAACCGGAAAAAGCCAATTTCGTTTGCAACACGCTTCGGCTCTTACCGGTCACGCTGTTTCCTTGTTTCAGCTGCCAAACTCCCGAGCCGCGCGTCTGCCAACTTGCAGATCCTCACCCCGGGCAGCGACCCCGGGCCTGCTCACCGCCAGGCCGCCCTCACCGCCGGCTCCGGGCCGGCGCGTCTGCCTTGAAACTAGACCTTCACCGCTCTCTGCCCGGCGGGAGGCCGGCGAGGAAGAGCCGCCCCCTCGGTGACCGGCGATTCTAATCCCCGGCCTCT
>VWZK01013829.1:59713-76236 GCA_013396935.1 Baryphthengus martii
TCCCCCAACACCGGGCCCGGGGCCCCTTTGGTTTGTCCGTGCAGGAGGGGGTGGCTCGAGAGACCGGCATCTGAGCACCGATGTAAACGCGCCGCGGCCGACATTCACTGCAGGCGAGGCCAGTGGTTCAGATCATGCATTTATTTGTGTCATTCAACCCGATCTTTGGCCGATTCCACCTTTAGCTGACTTGGTGCTCGGACTGGACTGAGACACAGCCAGGGGTCAGGCTCACCTGGTGAAATAAAAAAAAAAAGGAAGCGAACAGAGAAACCTGCAGCAGCTCAAACTCGGCAGGCAGGAGGTCTTTCGGTCTCAGGAAAGACAGCCTGTCCAAAGCATGTGGCTGCCGGGGTCTGAGTATGGTCAGACTCCTTTTTCTTGTGAAAGGATGCAAACGTGGAAACCCACACTACCCTCAGCCACCATGTCAGACTTCCCGGGCTTGTCAGTAGGGCTTGTCTGAGGTGCCTGGGAGGAGCGACGGGAGAGGCGCTCTCCAGCCAAGGAAGGGTGAGACAGGTTTGACAATTAAGGGTGCTGAAGCTTTGAATGTTATGACCAAATTGCCAAGCCTTGGACACCTGGCCCAGTCATCTACATCGGGAACTTGGTCAGAGTGTGCTGCAGATCCCCCTTAGCTCATGGGCCCTGATTTCCTTTTTGTTCCGTGGGGAGCAGAAGGTGAACGCTCGGCCAGACCTCTTCCCAGCAGGGAAATGCAACGTGGCCAGGGTGCGCAGGCTGGGCAGGCACATACGCACAGCACCACCAGCTCATTGCTTCGGTTCTTGGCAAATGTGGCACAGAGATTCATGCTGTTAGGTACTGGCACAAACACAGCCTCTCCCCAGTAACTCAGAGTGTGAAGAATTGCAGGTAGCTCTAAGGTACTCTACATGTCTCCAAGGATGTGGTCCGTACAAGGGCTGCAAGGGCACAGCATCGCTTCATGGAGCTGTCCTCCAGGCGCTGTCAGCTCCCCTCCTCCTGAGCACACGGGACACTGTATTCCTAAGCCCGTCTGGCATTTTAAGGCACTGCGAGGCTCACCTGGGTACACCGTCCTCTAGCCAAATGTCTACCGCTTGGTGTGCGACGGAACATTTTGGGTTATACCTGCTGTCGTGCCTGCACACGAACTGCCATGTGGATGTGTCTTCTCTGGGTTGGGATGTGCCTGAAAGTAGAGGCAGGCTTACGTTCAGCATCTATGTGTCAGTAACTATTCTAAAGCTAGTTAACCAAAAATCTGTTTCTGGGAGAGCAATCATGTCTATTCCTATTTGCTCAGAAGACAGTATCTTAAAACACAGAACCCCGAGAGGTGTAGCCCTCTCAAAGAGAGGAAAAGATAAAGATAGAAGGGCTGTCATTTTAAAACCAAGAAGCCTTAACATTTGACTTGGCTGATGTTTTGCTCTGCTGTTCCAACTGACTCAGTTTCTTTCCACCACCAGTTAGAATTATATTTCAGACCATAGCAACTACAGGGGTTGCAGTAGCTACATTTTCCCCAGCCCCTGGTCCTCAATTATATGAATCAGAGGTTCTGAGAAATTTTATTCCATCCACTTCAGAAGAAAACTATTGCTTTATAAATAGCAAGGCTAGAGCCCTGCAGAAATCAAGCACAAAATGAGACCTACCACAGCTGACATTTTTTATGGTTTCACAGGGGATTGGAAGGCTCTAAAGGATATCTGAATTGCCACAGTATTCTTATTTTACAAAAAGAATCTAAAAATTAAAGGAAACTATTTTGTAAAGTAAGATTTTCAAGCAGTATAGTGGAGCCCATATTTTAGACTGCTATTCATGAACAAAAATGACACCTGATCCAATGAACAGTAGAAATACAGTGATACAAGAGGGATAACTATGCTTGATTTCTATGTTGGTTCCATGAGAAAAGGCTGTAGCAGTGCAGGATTCCTGTGAGCCTCCAGAGACAGGCATTTCATTTTCCTTCTGAAAGGTTCCTGGCACAGAAAGTCTGGCAGGGGGTCTGCACACATCCATTCTGCTTTACCTGCTAAAGAGTTTGCTAGCAAGCAGAGTGTTTTCAGACTGAGACTAGGTTCATTCCTGCATATTCATCTCCTTTTCAGAGTGACCTAGAAATGGAGACACAGCATGAGGAACAGAGGGTTTGTAATTATAGTGGTGAAAATGCTTTCGACTCCCCCTGGAAATCTACCCTTTAAAGCTCTCTCCCGGGCAATAACTTTCCAGAGTGAGGATAGCATTGCTCATCTCATGATAGAAAGGAATTAAGTAGTTACATTCCTCAGAGGAGAGGAAGTTAAGGGAGGTGACAGAGGAAGTTAATGGAGGGGACAGAGGGATTGAGATGGACCTTATTCAACACTAAGTTTTAAGGGAAGCAGGTATCTAAAGAGGGTATTGGGAAGAGGTGAGAGAAACAGCTGTTTAGGGCAGAAATGTGTGATTGGAGGTAAATATTCCAGAAGCTTCAGACAGGTATGCATTCCCTTATCTGCCCCAAACAGATGAGTTACCCCTTGGAAATGCAACTACAACTATATTAGCCACTTTTTTCCACATGTACATTGACTCTTTGGTGAATGCAGTACATTTCTAAGGCAGAATCTTTCTCTACAAAAGTCCCGTTGACTCTTCCAAGTAGACTGTATGTATCCAAGTGTCCATCAGTTCTACTGCCCACCATAGTTTCTACTGATTTGCAAGGGAGAGAGAGCGGACTTCCTGCGCCAGCCCATCTGGCATCCTGTCTGCCATAGAACTCTTTAAAAACTGACATCCCATTTGCCATCCTGCAGACACCAGCTATCTGTTCGCTTTTCAAACTGTAGTTACACACACCAGTCAGCAATTTCCACCTGGTCCTAGTGGTTTCATACTGTTCTTTTTATTAGTTTCATTCATTCTCTCTTCAAAATCCCTTCCATTTTCAGGACATCCTTTGTGGACAATGACTCAAATATTATGAACTTCTCTGCAATGGCCTTGTTTTCTTTCAGTAATCCTGTTAATAGCATGGTTATCAATTAGCCCAGGAGACTTCTGGAAGGCTTCCCGTTCCTAAGGATTGAAGAAAGATTTACGATTAGCTTTGATTCCTTTAGGGGAGACCCAATCTGTTTTCTTGCCTTTAATCTGCAGGAATATGTGTTTGGGTTTGTTGGTTATTTTTTTTTTTTTTCAGTATTACTTCTTCTTTTTTTATGGAAAGCTTCTTGTTTCTAATAGCCTCCTTTATCCTGTTTTTTACCTGTGCTGTTCCCTTTTGCCCATTCTCAAGCCTCCCTTAATAACTCAAGCGTGTACAGACCTGAAGTTTATAAAATGTGCTCCTTAGTAGAGCTTCCTCCTGCCTCTAAGAATTTAATTAAGTTGCACTTTTAAAGTTACTTTTTAACAAACTCTCTTACTTTTAAAAAGTTTCTCTTTTTGAGACCGAGGATAAATGTAGTGAATTTCTTGGCTGCTGCTGCTCCTCCATCAAAGCACGTTAAGGCAGTTGTCACAGAATGGCTCTTCAAATATGGAATTTCAAACCAGATTCTGAATGCTACTCATGGTGAAGTCAAAAGCTGTCTAACTTCTTGTACGCTTTCTAACAAGCTGTTTCATGGAAGAGACTGAAAATGTCTAAAAAGTCAGCCTCGGTGCTACATCTAGGTGTTAATACTTGTACAACCTACACACAGGCAACAACGTCTCCATTCCTGCTGTATTTTCTACCCTTGCCGATCAACTTTCTCCTCCTTGGCATTTCATTATTAGTAAACCAGACCCAACATTGGGTTGTTTAAATATGGAACAAGTTGGCAAGTATTTGTATTCATTTAAAATTTCCCTCTTTAGGCTTGACACCTACGCAGGTATTGCTTGGTTTCTAATAAGTTTGTTAATTTGATTTAAAGAGAAGCTTTTCCAAAACCAAAATGGTTTTAAGGTAAGATGAACTTCCTGTGACTCTGAAATCTGGCCAAGACTGACTGAAATATTGCCTGGCTCAGTAAGTACTGCGGGGGCTGTTGTTACTGGGAGAATGTTTATAGGGGTGCAAGTAAATCCACAGATAGGCTGTGTCAGCGGAAAAAGTACCGGCGAGGGCTTATGGTACTCAGGCAAATGGCTTTGCTGCAGGACTTTAGGATTTTTATAGGACTCCAGATGGGATAGATATGGGAATGTTTTAATAAAAAGTATCCATTAATGGCACTACCAGTACACAATCCTGAAGAGAGGCCCTAGTCTCCAAGCCAAGAGGGTGGTGTAAGGCATCGTATTTGTTTTTTTTTTTACTACTAGGAGACAGAATAAAGCTGCCTTCTACGGTATTTGTTAGTAGATCACTGAATGGCCTTTGGTTATAATGAAAATGTATTGCAACAGTAAATTTTCTACTGATTTTTTTGCCATGGAATTAATTTTAGCATTGTGATTTGATTTTTATTTAATAAAGGCAGAGAGTTCAATAAAGTAATGTTTTATCTGATATCTCTAAAGGAAAGAACAACAAAAACACATTTCTTACCCTTTTACTGTTATAAATACTGTTATAAAATACACAAGAAGTTTTCAAAGTAGAAGTACTGTTTGACAATCGGCTGAACATGAGCCAGCAGTGCGTGCAGGTGGCATGGAAGGCCAATGGGATCTTGGCTTGTATCAGGAAGAGCGTGGCCAGTAGGAGCAGGGATGTAATTCTCCCCCTGTTCTTGGCATTGGTGAGGCCTCACCTCGAGTACTGGGTGCAGTTCTGGGCCCCTCACTTCAAGAAGGATATTGAGGTGCTGGAGCCGGTCCAGAGGAGAGCAACAAGGCTGGTGAAGGGACTGGAGGAAAGTCTTATGAGGAGAGGCTGAGGGAGCTGGGGTTGTTCAGCCTGGAGAAGAGGAGACTCAGGGGAGACTTCATCACTCTCTACAACTACCTGAAAGGAAGCTGTAGACAGGTGGGGGTCGGGCTCTTCTCCCAGGTGACTAGTGATAGGACAAGAGGGCATGGCCTGAAGCTGCGCCAGGGGAGGTTTAGGTTGGATATTAGGAAGCACTTCCTCATGGAAAGGGTCATTAGGCGCTGGAATGGACTGCGCAGGGAGGTGGTGGAGTCACCATCCCTGGAGGTGTTTAAGGAAAGATTGGATGTGGCACTTAGTGACACGGTCTAGCTAGGTGTTGTGGTGTTGGGGTCATAGGCTGGACTTGATGATCTCGGAGGTCTATTCCAGCCTCAACAATTCTGTGATTCTGTGATATCTTCCCAGGAATAAAACTGAAATTAAGAAAGAAAATATTTCTCCCCCTGCTGTATAATGTTAAACTATGTTATAAGGGCAAAATAAGACCATAATCTATTAAATTTGTACATTCAGAAAATATGTCAGTACAAGCAGAAGCATTCTTTTGTTGTCCAGTGACATACTCTTCATTGTATCCATTTTATAAAATTTGCTTCCTACTAATTCTTTACAGACTGTTTAATGTGAATACATTAATTAATATGCCTTCCTATTTATTTGCCTTATATGCTGCCAGATGGATCTGACATTCCATCTTACTTGTTTGGCAACCACACACATTCTTTGACTGCTTGTTTTAATCCTGCCTTTAAATCTCTTAACATAAAGATAATCCACCCAGAATCCTCTTCCTCTCTGATAATTTTATGTTCAGCTTCTTCTGCATTTAACTTTGTATTTTTATTCTCAGTGGACCAAGTGTAGAGACCTACATTTTAGAGCTTTAAATGTCATTTTACTGAGAAGAACTGTGAAGGAGTGTTAAGCATCAAGTGATACTGAATGTCATATAGCGTTTGGCATTTTTCTTAGGCAGCACAGGGATAACAGCATAAAGTCACCGATAAAACAGATATGTTTACTAGGTTTAGTAAGATAGATTAATATGTTATATCTGAGTTCTGAACATGGCTAACTTGTTACCACACAAACAGGAAGCATGCATATGTTGTGATTTGGTACACCTTTGTTTTCTTTGAGTTACAGAGGCACAAGGCCTGGAAAGACGACATGAGAAGTTATCCAACGACTTATAATAGCAATGAGAGGATTATGAGCTACAGTAATCTCTTCTTTGAGTCATTTAAGCAAGATCCTCAGAAGAGATGTGGCTGCTTTGCAAATGACATCATCTTCACACTAACTAAAAGGAAAATCAAGACAGAAGGCAGAGGTACCATAGATACATCCACAAAATCACAGCTTTTGAACTTATAGTGGAGAAAAGAAGGGTCTGAAGTAAAGAAATGTTGAAATCTTGTCTTCAGTAATCTTGGTAAACTTTAGCGCTCTGTGTTTCAAGTGTGAATGTAAGTAGTCGTTAGGAACAGGTTTTGTTCTGCAAAGTGCAGCATCAAAGTCAGAGGTGTGCAAGTAGAAGCTCTAATTGATCTGCACACCTGTATGTCTGATCTGAGTGGAAATGGAGCATCAGTGATATAATACTTTTAGAATCACTGTTTTAAGTGATTAAAAATCTGATCATTTTAAGATTAATTTTGAAACCTGAAAAAAAGAAAGAATTTTTAATGTCTCACAGTATTGTTCATGATATCTAAAGTAGAAACAAAATATTCCTACTATTTTACTACTATTAAATCTATTTTTTATGCCCTTGAATTTGACGGCAAAACTGGATGAAATTGCTGTTGATATCAGTAACATTCCCATTGAATTCATTCAGCTAGAACTTCACTCCATGACTTCTATTATTAAGTTTCCACAGTAAAGAATAAAAATTTTCATCATTTCAAGACACATTCATGGATTCTTTCAAATATTACAAGCAGTGGAGTTTTTCCCTTTAAACCTGCAACTTATTGGTTAAATAGGAATGCCTTTAACAACATACTTTTTTCTTTAATAAGATGCAACTTGTTTTCCTTTGTTCTTGCTCCACAGTAAACAACCAGTTTCATATGCATATATTGGAAAACGCTAAGATTCCTGGGTACGGGAATAGTGTTCTTGAGTTCAGAGAGAGTTGTTCTCAAATTGCAGCAGAAATTTTGATCCATGAAATTAATACAATTAATCCACTAAAATCCTGCACGAGGCAGCGCAGCTTGAACAAGCGAAACAAAACAAACCAAAAGAATGTGCAGGATCTTCCTTTCCACCACAAGGCCTGGAGTTAGCTTTGAATAAGCCTGCCCTAGTCTGAGCTGTGGCTGTTGTGGGCTTTTTAACAGTTTAGTTTTTATCTCCACCTATGGAAGGAATAAGAGTGATGCAGGAGCTGGCAACATATTGCAGTCTCTTTTGATTTACAGAATTAGACAGACTTTGAGATCCCAGGAAAAATGGAGACATGTATTTCTGTAATGCAAATCTGTTCAATTACAAAAAATGTTTATCAAGTCTTTTTTTTCCTCTGGCCATAGTAAGATTATTTTTCTTTGACCACAGATCTGTCTTTTCTTCTAGGTACTGTTTCCTACAAGGGCTCTCTTTCACCTGTATTTTTAAAGATCATACGACATATTTTTTTGTGGCCATTCTTGAGACATTTGTCTTTGTGCACATTTGTGATGTTTTTTCAGTTTCCTTTTTTCACATGCACACACAGACACGCACACAACCTACAAAACTGTTGCATTTGGTACGAAAATCTCAGTAAGTGCCCATACCATCTGGCCAAGCCCTAAGAGCGCACGTTTGCATGTGGTCTGGCTCCTGGGTGGTATTTTTGCATTGTTTCAGCTATCGCTAAACAAAGAGGCATTTAATTGTGTCTTCAATGAGCCTGAACAGAAGACAGCTACTATCCCCAAGAGCTTCTCTGGGGAAAGTGTGATTGCCCAGCCCCCATTACAGCAAAGCATGGAAGCAAAGTGAGGAGGGGGAACATGAGCTAAGGCACTCTCTTAATTAAGTACTGTCAAATTCAGTGGCCATTTTCTTCCCAACCAGCAGCTGTCTTAGCTGCCAGCTGCTCTAGCTTTTTTGCAGCAGCTCTCTGACCCATCGTAAGACATTGCTGACCTCTTCTTCTGCCCTTGTTTGCTAACCGCACACACTCCCAGCCTTGCATCACTTTGGAGAAGTTGAGAGGACAGCAGGAATACAGCATCGGCATAAATCAGGGATTGTGAATGGGCTGTAAAATTTCCGACTCATGTGTCACTGTGTGCATTTATCTGTGACACAGGGGGACAGGTAGCTAAAAAGTGACGTGAAAAGCCTGACAGAGAAAAAAGAGCTCTACTCGGGGAAGGTCACAGCAGAGGTCGGTGAACTTCCCCGGAGAAAATGAGTGTGCCACCAGATAATGGGAAATGGGTGTGGATGGTCCTCCAGGAGGCATTAATCGGTTCACTTACCAAATCAGAAAATCAAGGCCAAGTTGAAAAACAAAAGTATTGAAATACCACAGAATCCACTTAATTTTTACTATGGGAATGATAATATAGGGCTGTTGAAAAGTAAAAAAGTCACAACAACAACAAAATCTTAAGTCAAGTCTTTCCGATTTTATTATTCTGGGTTGATCTGCAAATGCAGACTGCTCTTTCGAAACACTGAGGAGGACAAGCAAGCAAGTTTGTTAATTCCTCAATCAGGGGCTCACTGTGCTTTAAACTATATATATTTTTTGAATGGCTTAATTAACATATGCATCCTTGGCTTCTCCAAGGAAGGAGGCAAACAGAAAACTTCTATCTTGCACTTCAGAAATGCAGCAAATAAATGAAAGTGAGTAACAGAAAGAACCCTGTCTACTAGTTAGAATATAACTCCTTTTTTCTAACCTGCACCATTGTCAACCACTACAAAATGAGCACAAACATATATTGACACTGTCCCAGTACAGATACTGAAATACACAAACAGGAACAAATTGTAAAGTTATACTCAGACATTTAATTTCATATGAATTAAATACCCATAAAATTTAGTAAAGTGTCAGAAATTATTAATAATGATGATGCTAAAACCTCATCAAGAAGCAAATGATGACATCTGACCAGAAGACACTGGACTAGATCATCCAGTATGCTTCAGGTTTTTTATACCATGCCAGTGACACCAAGTACTTGTAAAACCCTGCTTAACCAGGTAAATGACATCTACAGCTCCTTAGGGTTCTTTAAATGGCAGAAAGTGGAAACTAAAGTGTATGACAGTACCTGTCTTGCGTTGCTTGATAGCTTGATTTGCTGGTTGCTTGGAAAAGGAGCACTTACTGGGCTGTACACTGTATAACAGTTGGATTGTTTAAGAGTGATTCTGCCCATTCAGCAACATTTTTCTTTAAGAAGGTTAAAGCAAGCCTTTAATAATGACTTGGATTTGGAATAGATAAAAATCACAGTCTGTGAATTTTACAGTCCTTTCAAGATATTTCATGATGTTGGTTGGCAACTGGTTGCCTGTCTTCAGAATTTGGACCTAAATACTGCCACAGCATGAACTGCATGAATTGACACGTAGCTATTTTCACTCGTTGAAGAAAATAATGGTTGTAATCTTTGTATTTTACAAGCATCCTTGAAACATTTCCTAATCCACTCTCATGGTATTCTCTTTCTACAAATAATAGGTGGATACAAGTATTATCAATATGAGAAAAATGAAGGTGAGAACTGTCAGAAAGACAGGCTTCCACCTGCAATTACGCTACAGTAATAACACGGCATCTAATTCTGGTTGTTTGACCACGTTAGTGAAGGTGTTTATCACACAACAAAACAGGATCAGATACTTTGTGATCTGTAATCAGTTGGGCTACTTACCACTTTTTACCTGTTACACTATGGGAAGATAGCAAGCATGTTTATATGAATACACTTATTTTGACAAAAGAAGAGGATCTATTCTCTTCTGTTCTGGAGTCAGAAGTGGAAATTTTCACTTCATTCCTAAACCCAGGATATACATACATATTTTTTTATTAAAGATGGGGACAAAAGCCCACAGGGAACAGAACACAGTTGAAGAAAACACTGAGATGACAGTTTGGATTTTGAATCACACTTTCTGGGGAGTTATCCGGATGGCAGGAAACGAGAATATTTTGTGCCCTAAAACCCAGAATAAGGATTGGTGCAGTTTCATTGGTGCAAGTCACTAATGAAGCAAGAAGAATCTGATCCTGCAAAGTTCTGACTTGCTGTGCCTGCCAGATAGTGGGAAGACAACTAAATTAAACAATTAAACAACTAATTAAACAAGGAGTGGGATCCCAGCACTAATGGCTGGATCTAGCAAATACGTGCTCTGAAGTCTTTTGCTGCTATTTTCCTACTCAATAGGCATCTCTCCATGTTCTTTTTAAAAGCAACTTCCCCTTAACTTATAAACTTGTAAAAAAGTGTCTTGCAGTCATATTTAGAGATGTTTTAGTACCTATTGGCAACGGCTTTGACATCAATATTTAGAAAATATAAGCACAGTATAGGCACATGTAATATCTTTTTTTTTTGAGATAAATCCATATAAATGGGAGAAATATAATGTATGAATGAATCACATATTTTCATGACAGATCATCGGTATCTAACCTTTCTCTTTCCAGGAAGAAAAGCAGCATCTTTCCGGTGATAATGTCACTATGGCTCTGTAGCCTGTTTTTCTAATTTTAGTTAGCGTCTTACCGAACATTGAACGTGAGGGGTTCCCCCACCCTCCAAATGAGAGCTAAAACGAGAGCAAAAGAATTATCCTGCGCTACACAGCCCTACAGACCAATACTGAACTCCATAATAAAGAAGACACGGTAAAAAAAAAAAAAAAAAAGCCAAATCAAACCAGCAACATGAGAAGCGGAAACAACGAACATCCTTCTCCCTGGCAAGGTGCGCAATTACCTCCGGTGCACATTTCAAGCAAAAACCACCCAAAACATCCTTCGCACCACACGTCCGTATTTAGGATCCTGCCGAAAAATGGCAAGACGAGAGAAAAACAAGACCTTTAAACACCTCGATCCGCAGTGTGCCGCACGGCTTAGAACCAGGAGATGGGGAAGGAGGAGGAGTCCGGCTTCTCCCGTTACCTCTGCCACCTGGGTATCCTGTCGCCGGGGCCGTTCTCGGCTCTTCTCCCTGCTCTGACCGGGAANTTTACCTCCCTGCCCGCGGAGTCCCTGGGAGGAGGGTCCGCCCTGTGTCCCCGCAGAAAGTTCCTCCGCATGGGAAGCGGGAGAGGGGGGAAACTGGAGCCCGAGTGGTGCCGGGCCCGCGGCCGCTCAGCTCCTCGTGGCTGGGGGTAATTTGGGGCTAAGAGCGAAAGAGCGGCCGTAGCCTTCGTGAGAGGGTGCACGTTTCTTCTCTGCCTGAAGCTTTGGGTGGTCCGACCCCCCCATCCCCCTCTTTAAAATAAGGGCTTAGTGGGACAAAATGAGACGTGCTCATCAAATTCCAAATTCCAGCATGTGCATTTCTGTGTCTGCATCAGCGATAGCTCTGGAGTTGCTTGGCTTTGATAAACACCATGAGACTTGTTGCTCTGGAACCAGATTTTCCATTTTCATTTGAATACAAGCTTTTGGGAAAATGAATTGGTGCTCTTCCTTTTTCTTTTTTTTTTTTTTTTTTTTTTTTTTTTGTTAAATGTCGGTGGATATTTTACTTCAGAGATGCCAAAGAGCGATTCAGGTTAGGCCAGTTGGCATACAGCTGTCAGCTGCTGTTAAACGCATTCTGTAGGCCTTAGCTATCATCACTTAGTACCACAGTGGTAATATAGTTTGGCCCTTAACTTAAGCAGAAAGGGCTGTCTGATGATTTAAAGCAGTTTTTTTCCCTTCGTTTTCTAATAACTTTAAAATGCACGGTAAAATACGTAGTCCGATCCTTTGAATTTTTTGTATGTGTAATTTCTGTCAAGATCAATGAGGAAGTATGTGTTTAATTCAGAGGTTAATTATGAACTTTGTTGTCAGAATTATAATTCAGGGTAAAATCATGGACGTTTTGTAGATAAAATGAACAAAATCATTCAATTGCATCAACTAGATTAATTTACTAACAGGACAGACTTTTTTCTGAGTCAGGATATAAACTGGTAGTTACTGTTTGCATAGGATCAGGGGAACACTTCCCACGTGCATGTAACACACCCACTGCACGGTTTCAGGTACTTTCCCCTGAAGTCTCCAGTGCCAGATGCTGGGAGTCAATGCTAAATTAGATCAACTGCAGCTCAAAATTTTTCTGACAATTCCATATCTCTAGTTCCCCTGTGGTGCTTAAAGCTGGTTTGTAGGATTTACTCTGCATTTTACTACCCGTTTTGACATGTCTGATGTAAAACTCATAAATACATCTTCAGTATATACAAATATTAATTGGTGGTGACAAAACCGTTTATTAATAGGCCACTATGTGAGGTATTCGGGCAACATCTTGACTCCTCTCTATCCACCCCCAACTCAGCTAATTTTATATAAGATACAGAGATCCTTGTTATCTATATATTAGGTTTAATTCTTTTGAAATACCTGCTACTGTTATAAGGTAAAAGGAGAATTACTAGAAATACTAGCTTGTTAAAATAGGCTGCTGGATAACTGACTACATGCTTGTTCAGCTGTCCTGCCTAGAAATTAAAATACTGAAGTGGGAATCCCATTCATCTTACTGTTGAGTGACCTTGGATGTGTTGTTCATCCTCACTGTCCTGATCAATACGATAGGTAAACACAGGTATTCCCCATATGAAAGGTGCTTTGAAGGTTTGGAGGCAACACATGCTATAGAAGAGAAAAGGAAATTAATGGCCGCCTCTTTTCAACACGTGAAAAAATGTCATGCACTGAGAGAAGGGTCCCTGTGTCAGCCTGCAGGAAGGACCTTCAGCTGCCCTTAGTACCTTCTGTGGGGCCCAGCACAGTCTCTGCTGAGGTTCCGTCCCTCGTCGTTATCTGGTGTATGCGATGGAGGAGATGTCTTGCGAGCGTGGTCAGGAGGGTAGGTGAGGTGCTGCTGACAACCTGGCTGGCTGTTCAGTTAAGCATGTGATAGGCAAAGAAGTCTTGAAAGCCAGGATGTTTTCCCTGAACTTAAGCAACTTTCAGCTGACGGTACTGGACTGCTTAGCATTTGTGAAACTTTTCCAAAGTTCTCTCTTTGGTAGTTTTCTTCCTATTGTGGTATTACAGGCATAAGTAACTGTGGGATAAACTAGTGAGTGGACCTAGGATGTTATTCCACCTCACAGCGCATCCTCCATTATAGCTGGCACAATCCTGTTCATTCCCTCCCTCCAGGGATGAAGGTTTCTACCCCTTCCATTTAGTTGGCCGTGGTTCTTTGATGAGCCACTTCTGGGGTTTTTAGATTTTTTTTTTAATGAGGGAGAAACAGTTGCATTAATTTTTCTGCTAGTTTAACTCCCCAAAGCAGGATGAGAAAACACCGGTGCTTCAGGAGAATGCTGTCTCAGAGCACCTGCCCGTTGTGGCCCAGTTTGGCATAGCTGTAAAGTCAGCTGGTCCTTCCTGAATGCAACGGCATTAGCTGCGGGTGCCCAGGCGCTTACTCTGGGCTGAGCGCAGGATGGGAGTGACAAGCTACCTGGTGTCTCTTTGAGGGGTAAGAGTATAGGTACGGACAGGCAGGCTAGGGTAGTTAGTTTGCTTGGGAGCCTGTGAGGAATTGTTTATACAGCCAAAAGTTCAATCGGAGCTAAATCCAAATTTGTAGGAGTTTTTCTCCAATGTTTATTCTTATAAACAATGGAAAAGTGTGAACTACTGTGAAAGGTAACCAGTATGGAGTAACGCTTTTGGATTATATATAGTAACGTACAATTTGTTAAGAAATACTAGTGCAGGTGGTATAGGACTGAGAATCTTGGTGTAGCAAGATTGATGAAATGTTGTTTTTCGTCGTTGCACGTAGAGAATTGAAGTGAACTTTTCAAATAGATTGTATCAAGACAGTGATTTCCCCAGTGAATTTATCATTTGTATTTCTCCTTTCCTTGAGAAAGGGCATTATTCTGGTCATTTATTTTTTCCCTCTTTCTGCATGAAAAAGAGTATGTCTCAACAACATGCCCTGAAAATGCTTACTCTGAAGTAATTTGACATCCTTTGAAATTCCTTTGAGTCAATGTTGTTTCATGCCTGGGTGTTGTGCACCTTGGGAGCTGGCTACAGCTTCTGAATAACAACTGTGCTTGTGGGTCACGGATGGAAAGGGGACCAAGGCAGCCAGGTTCTGGCCTAGCAGTGGAGGAGCTCTGAGATGGTTCTGAACCTCTATCCAGCAGTATTTTTTGTTTTCTTTCACTCCAAGGTGTAACGAGAGGAAATATTCTGCTGAGGGATTCTGTCTGCTCTTAACCTTTCATAATCTCTTCACTTAAGCTACTAAATCAGTTGCTGTCACTGCCAGCTATCTTCTTTCACCGTCTTGCTTTTTTTTTGTAGAGTCTTACTACAGCGTTGAGTGTTTATCATCATAGACTGAATTACTGTGTTTCTCTGTGTCTTCTGAATGTGGAAATAACACAGGTGCCCAGCATCACATCTCAAGTGTGTTGTTCCTCTTACTAAGATGAATTTGTTATTGTGGAGTCTGCCTTTATAGACACAGGTCACTTGTGTGTGGATTCTATGTAGTATACATAAACAGTTTTTGTTTAAATACACAATTTACATCTCTTGTATGCCTTTTACAAGCTGCTGAATGATGAACAGAGAGGAAGTAGTAACGGCTCTTGACATCTCCAGTTACAGTTTTTATATGAGCCTTCCAATTGTAAATTGATCTCATTAATAATTTTATGCTGCTTTCATACTATTCATATTTGTGTAAGTGTGTGGAACAGAGCAGAGTAGTCAGAGGTTTTCTGTGGTGTGGACTGGATGCTGGTGTGGGGGCATTTATTCAAGAATGGTTGTCCATTCCAGCTTTGTGTGCCCGTGTGTTGTCGGTCCCAAAGAGGCCCAGGTACATCAAGTGATCTGCTTATGGAGTCAGAAGTGGGGACCATGACACGGTGAAGCTGCCACACATGATCAGTTGCTGGACCTGGGTTTTAGGTGTTTGAAAGGAAACGATTTCTCTGAACTGTGAGTAGGCAGCAGCGTCTCTCTCGCAATGGTGGATACCCACCATTCGAGGTGGGCTATGACTTGTTAAATTCCAGTGACAGGAAAGAAATGCTGCTGTTTTCTCAGTGGGTTTGTATACTGATTTACTCCTTTTGGGAGGCATATTTTCATTGATAGTCAGAGCTGAGCCCTTGACAGCTTTGGATACTCCATGTTACAGCAATTTGTGAAAAATTGTGGTCCTGAAAAAAAGACTGGTGGTGTCCCCTCCTCCAGTTTGCTGCTTCCTTTCACCTTCAGTGTGTTGGGGATGAGGAGTGGGCGGCTGTGAACCTGGATGGAACTATTTTTTGTCCTCTGTCATGTCAGACTGTAGGACATAAATGCTATATTTCATTCTTGGTTCACTGTTCTTTGCTGTGTCTAAAATAGGCTAAAACCTGCTGCCTGCATCCAGCTGCAACACATGAGGGTTTCTTCTGGTAAAAATGCCACTCTGCAGATGCTGCTTTCTAGATCTTTTGACAGATTCCCTTCACCAGGAAGCTGACATTTTTAGTGACCTATAAATCTCCATAAATACCTGTGTGGATGGTAAATTCCTGGTAATTGTTGAGGCACAAATGCTAAGCACTCATAACTTTCTGAAACTAAAACTTCAGACTCCTGTAGAAAGGCTTTCTGAGCTAGTAGTGTTCAATATACTGAAAAGATGGTCCAGTTTGAATTTTTCTGGTCTGTTGCTTCTTCGCTACTCTCAGAAATCACTTGTGTATCTCTGCAAATCTGAAGAGTTGCAGAATGCAAAAGAGTTGCACTTCCTCAAAGGAAAGGCTCTGCTCTGTGGGACTCGGGAGCCTCTGACAGAGATCAGGCTTTAGATGGAGGAGAAAGGCTGATCCCAATGTGCTGCATGTGGGTGCTTCCCTTGGATCTGAACCTGAAAATGCATATTCAGCTCTTCTGAAAAACTGACTAGTCATGTGTGCTGCTTAGGCTCATTTGGGAATTTTGTACTGAGATTTTTCAGGCCAGAAGCTGTCTCTCTGGGCTTGTACCACACCTAGAAGAATAGGGTTCGGCATGCTAAAGAGAGGCAACTGTTTTCTTTTAACATCAAATGTGTTAACAATTATATTCCTCAACATACCTGTCTTTATGGATAACATGTGTGGTTAATCTATATAGTTTTAAACATATATATCACTGATAACCTGATATATTTCTGAAGCCGAATTCTTTACTTAAGCTTTATTGTCTTTTGTTTTGCGTACCTTCAAGGTGGTTTGGTTAAAAAGGAGTTCTCATTAAGCAAAACTACATGATGTCAGATTAAGCCCAAGACAATTTTAAATTGCATTTAAAAATTTCTAAGAACATTTTAAAATACATAGTATCTCTTGGCACTCTTTCCTAGATGTTTGCCCATTAGAATTCAGGGTATAATGATGTGCAAAGAGACAGCCAGTCTGTCCCCACAGTCTCTGTTCCCAATGTCTTTTT
>VWZK01013829.1:76281-127095 GCA_013396935.1 Baryphthengus martii
AGACTAGGTATTTTTGAAAGTTCATCACAGTGGCTTTAAATGATGAACAGAGTGGATGGAGAGGAGTGATTTTGTGGAAGATGGAAATGAATCGGAGTTGTCAGGACCTGTAGAGCGTGGCAGTTTCTGCGTACCTACTGATAGGTGTATTTACAGCGTCGAGTGCCAGGTTGTATGAAGCGGCAGTACCCAAAGGTGAAGGCAAACCTGGAGAAGAGTGTCAGCCTTAAGACTGGAAACCCCTGACGATGAGTTGGCAGAGGTAGCTTTAAATGAGCTGCTCTGTTACAAAGGCAGTTCAGAAACAGTCAATGAGTATGCCTTGAATTTTGTGCTGTGGTCCCTGCGTGGCCTCCTGTGCTTTGGTACAGGGTGGATACATGAACTGAAAGAATAAGAAGCTCCCTTGTTTTTACTGTAAAGATGACAATAAACATAGGAAAACCAATTCCTTGCTAAGTAGTTCAGTAACTGTTTTAAAGGGTTTGGTTTTGTTCTTTCAATGACTCATTAAAATAAAAAAAAACCTAAGGTATTTGGTAGTGATTGTTGTGTTCATAGTGTAAGTGCACTCTACTGTAAAACAAATTCTGCTGTGCTGCATGATTCTGTCAATATTTCAACCGGTAAATAGATGCTGGGGTGAGTCCTTAAGGTAAAAATCATTTGCAGAAATAACATGGCTTCCATGAGGCAATCCAAGAGGAATCTTTCTAGATCATGATGCTGATTGTGCCTTTGGTTACGTTTTGGTAGATGCACAGGTTCTAGTGAATGCTGGGTTGAACTTCTCTTTAAACACAGAATCAGTGGGATTGTCTCAAGACTGGCTTGAGGCCAGAAATATTGTTAAAGGTTTAAATATGTTGATGGCCTCTATCGAAAAAAACACAATTGTATTTTTCTTGCTAATAGAATATTTGGACCCAAGATAGCTCTAAACAAGTTGAGGATTACCTCTCAGCCTCCTGCCTTTTTTTTTTTTCTGTCATACATTTGACCTCTCTTCTTGTACAGCCCTCTTCAACATTTCCAAGAGTGTCTAGATTGCTATATAAAAAAATACAGGCAATGAAAAAAAAAACATGCTTTAGGTGAGAAGGGTGGGGATATTAATATCAGACATACTAATGTAATGTTTGAAATGAAATCCAGAAAGTCTTCCAAGAAACTTGAAGCCAAATTAATAGTATTCATGTGTACTTCCTCCTGAAGCTAATTAATGTTTTCAAATATAGACTTACAAGGTCATGTGTTCCCTTTTTAACCATATTAGAAAAAAAACAGCTTTAATTTCTTCATTTTAATATTAAAAATATCTCTGGATTTTTTTTAATGGATTTTTGTTATTTAATAATTGAAAATTTTCTATTCTGATCTGTATATGGCATCAGAACATGGAAGAATCATTAGAGACAGGAATTATAATAGGGAGATTTAAGTAAATGTCTCAGCAGAAGGCTGAAAGGAGAAAGTTCAGCAGAGAAGGCTCAGTAAAAAGCAGAATTTTCTCCAGAAAATTCTCCAGGAATTGACCCAGATGGAGAGAAAGAGTGGCTTTCTTCCATGGCTTGTCAGGAAGCCTGCTGTATAGAAGGTGCATTATGCAGTGGCACATTGGTAGTGCTTTGTCACCAGAGCTGTGATTCTCCAACCTGTGAGATGACAGCTGCCATATTTTTATCTGGAACTGCCAAGGCAGAGCTCTGCAGGCGTGTGCGATGTGATGCTTCTGCACTAAATTGTTGAATATAAATATTTTGTGCGTACCCGGTAAGTCTGGTGCTTACAGGGGGCATCCGACTGATCCTACACGATGCATCTGGATTGTAGGTGGATGTGCAGCGTGTCCTTTGCGTACCTTCCAGAAGTGTCGGACCAAGACAGAGCTATTCCTGGACTGCACGCTGCATGTGCAGTAGGTAGCCTGTGCTTGCCAAAGTGCTTTGGACTTGCTGTGTGTACTTGCTGTGGGTGATTGATGTGCATACGGTGCACGTGTCTGGGATGCCCCAGCGTACGGTAGCTTGTTCAGAGCTATGCTGGAGTAGTTCTGAGGGATCTGCTCTTCCTCTGGAAGTAGAGGGCAAGTAAAATCTGAGAAACATGTTTGGGAAAACTCAGACGTATGGCAGCCTTCTGCAGGGTTCTCTTAGGTTGTTTAGAGCTGCAGGAAATAAAAAGCCGAAATGGAGCCTGTTGGGTTATGATCCTGCCGGCGGTGCAGCGCTTGCCTGCTGTGTTCTGGTTATGCGCTGGCAAAGAGGGCGCTTTTGATGTTGGAGAAGGAATGGCGTACGATAATATGTGTCAAAATTTCATGGGGAAGGAGAGAATGAACTGCAGTGAGTAGTTACCACAGCTGATGTGTATCTTCATTCCCCACACGCCCCTTTATATCCCAAGAAGGGGATTCTACATTTGCAGACTTGATAGCTGCAACTAAGTCCCTAGTTGTGTAATCCTTCTTCTTCTGCTTCAGAACAGAGGGCTGGTGTTTAAAAGGAGATTAAATCCATACTGGTGCTTTTAGGGTCATGGAAACAGGGTTTTAAAACTTTTTTCTTTCCCCTTAAAATAGGCCTCAGTTAAACCCTGCACCTTTTCTCTCAGCTCTCCAACAGAAAACAGGTAATAGTGCAGCGCAAGGGTCTGTGTATGCAGCGGGTTACACAAGTGTGACAGTAAAACCTTCTGCTGCTTGTTCAAGAAGACATTCTCTTTGCTAATCTAAAATGTCAGTTTGAAAGCCTCATGTGGCCTAGACCATTACGTAGGACCGTGGCATGTCAAGCACCAGTCCAGAGAATGTGGCGGCTTCCAGTGTCTGGCGTACGAGAGGACAACAGACAACTGGTTTTGGCAATGGAAACAGCACACGACCTGGTCTCTTTGAACATAGTCGTGATGGTGCAATGCTTTACTGTGTCTTTGTGGGTACAATCTGGTAACTGCTGGTTGCAAGAGTAATAATGTACTGGGGAGAAGATGGCTCTACAGGAGTAAGCATGTCGTTACTACTGCTTGTTAGCAGCTGAGAAACAGCAGTAAAATGTTATACACCGGGCTTAGTTTCCAGATCTGTTGTCTTGGACTGGTTGAGTGTTGTATACATTAGGTTGAATCAGTTACTGACTTGGAATGGTAGTTTTGCAGTGATGATTCAGCATTGTTATTGTCTTTCCTTATAAAGGAAAACAGTTTGCTTCCTGCCTCTTTCTTTAGAAACTCGGCTGTTACTGTAAATGATTGGAATGAGCTGTTTCCTAATGGTTGTTTTGAATGCACATGGCCATTGAATTAGACCTTCTGCTACAAAACCAAGTAATTCCATAATAAGCACCTTAAAGAATCACCTTTAATGCTGCCTTCTGCAGCTTTTCTGCTTAAATCTCTCATTTTTTTTCATGTCTTTCCTTCACCTTAGTCTTTCTTTATTCTCCTCCAGCTGCCAGCCATTTCCATCTGCCCCTTTGCTGATTCATTATTTGTCGCATGAACTGCTCTATTTGCGCTTGAAAATAGAATAGAAATGGAAATAGAATAGAAGAGAAAAAGACAAACTCGTTCACAATAACTCTTTGCTTGATTTCCATTTCAACTTTATTTCTCTTTTTTTTTTTTTCATTTTCTGTTTCCATTCAGTAGCCCTTACTTCCCCCCCCATTAGTCCGTTTAATTTGTTCCCCTGTGATCGTGCTGATTGGCCTCTGTTGGCTTTCCTGTGCTGGGGAAGGAGGCAGAAAGGATGCAATTAGCAGGAGGAGATGGCTTCTTGTGGGAGCCAAGGGAGGACCATCCTGCCCACTGCAATGCTGTAAGATCTGGTGTGGAGATAGACTGTGTTTCAGCCAACCCAGAGCAACCATGGCATTTAGTTACTCATTAATATGATAAGGGGATGATATTTGGTAGATAGGATTAGATCAGTGTGTGTCACTGTGCTGGGTGCGTCTGGCTTTGCTTTCTGCCTGTTCTGGATCATCTACTGTTGAATGTGGTTATTGTTAAGATTAGCAGTTACTGTAGCATCTACTGCATGTTGCTACAAGAGTTAATAAAATCAATCTTCTAGTTTTCTTTCAAAATGCATTTGCTTCTCTGTACTGTGAGAATGGCATGCCTGTCCAGGATAATGCTACTTAAAACATATACATTTTTGTTTTGTTTTGTTTGCAATTCTAGGAATGCTTTAAGGGCAGCTGGGCCACTCACAAGCTATTACACAAGAAAGCAAGTAAGTAGTTGTTTGTTTTGTTGTTTTTTTTAAATCTATTTTAATACTGTTTTGAATTTGTTTTGTTCTGTGCAGCTGGGTCTAAGTGGCCTTGCTTGAGCTAGGGATTGAATTAGATGACCTTCAAGAGGTCCCTTCAAACTTCAACTGTTCTGTAATTCTGTATCTAAGAATGGTATGGATTTTTCCAAGATATCTGGCACTGGATTCCCCATGTCTGAAATTTTGTACAGTTCTTGGAAATCTAAAAATCTGTGTAAAATTTCAGAGGCAGTGGTTCAGAAATCTGTTTCTGTTTGTATGAAGTACCCCTTGAGCTATATTGCCAGGTACATGAACAGAGAAAGAGTGCTGAAATAAAGGGCAAGGAGAATAATAAACCATTATTATAAGACACTGCCAGGCTTGTTCCATCATAGCGTTTTGATGTCTAATGCAGTAAAAGGCAGTAAAGTGGAAAAGAGTCTTGTGAAGTCTTTGGGATTAGATATTTGCTGGAATGCAAGCCAGCCAGTCAGAGTGCTACTGTTCTATATATTTGGGATGTACCCCTTTGGGGAGGAAAAAAAAAAAGGAAAATGTTTTTGTGAGCTGATGTAGCCATTGATAGGAGGATATATCGGAGCTAGGATTTTGTTGGCTTTGGTTAGAGGTAACAAAAATATCTGCATGCTTTAGTTACATCTAGTAGCTCCATACTAGTAGACTTGCAGATTTTCCCTTACCTGAGTAGTAAAAATAGTCCATGCATTTAAAACTAAACAAACAAAAAGAAAGAGAGCCCCCCTTGACTCCTCTTCCCATCCTCCTGTCCATTTTCATCAATCCCTGCTTAAAAGGGAGGTGGGAGTAGAAACTAAGTAGCATGGCAGAAATTCTAATCTTGGAGTACTTTACCTCCTCCTTTCCTACAATGAAATAAACCTCCCTTTTTCATGATAAATGTTGCATGGTTGATTGTCTCTGCTACTCCAACCTATGACAAATGTTTTTCTTCTTTCTGCCTTCCCAGCATAGGGGTCTCAGTTCACACTTGCATCCTGTATGCTATTACTTTGTACTTGCATAGATATGAAACAGTCTCTGTTATTAGTTCCAGTAATCCTCTGGTGCAGTCTTAAATGCTGTTCTTTATCTGACAGCAGGGTTGGGGTTTTTGTTACTCTACTAAATCCATGGTCTTGTTTGCTTCCTGGATAACTACTGAGCTCAAGCTGAGCTGGCTTGGTGCAGATAGCCCTCAACACCTCAATGGAACGAACTACTGAAGCATCTCAAGGAGATCCAAAATATCACTTTGTTGAAACTTTGGATTTTTAGATTACTATTTCTCAGTGGTTCTTCTAAACTGCATGTTGTGAGACGATGGCTGAGGTCTCAGCCACAAGGACTCTGAGGAGCTCAGGTTAGGGCTTGCTATGGCAGACCTTTTGCCACCTCATCATTCTTGTGAGATATGGAAAGAGAAAACAAACTTGTCAGGTTATGAGTTAAAGATTAATGCTACCGTGCTCTCTCTTAACCTTTGCCTCCTCTTTCCGAGTAAATGTTTTTCCTTTTGGTAATAATCAGGATCTACTTGCTTCAATCCTTTATGTGAGCACTTTCAATCTGCCCTGTTAGGACTCTGTTATTTGTGAATGAAGTCAGTCACTGGACCACATCAGATATGAATTTCACAAGGTTGAGCAAGATGAGAACCTCCAGCAGATTGGGACCATCTTGTAAGGTGCACACCCTGTCTGTCCTGACATGCAGAAGTGGCAGCGCTCACACTCTCTCCATCAGATCTGGAGGGGCAGCAGGCTCATTATCTTGAAATGTGAAAGTTGGATACCCTCCTTCCTACCCTAGCTCGTTGCTGTCACTGAATGCTAAGAGAAATCACAGAAAGGGAACATTCAGTTACAGTGCAAGAGTGTTAATTGAAGGGATAATGAGTGTTTCTGTAGAAATATACTTTTTCCCAAGAATGAAAACACACAGAGAACTGTTTTAGAACTGCAAACGAAGAACAATTTAAATAATTACTACACTTCCTTTGTGCGTTCGATATTGCTGTCCTGACATTCGCCTGTTTGCTACTGAATAAAGACAGAGTCGGCAGGATGTGAGTTTTGATGTGAAAAACTTAAGGACGATAAAGAATGATAACTGCTACTTACACTTTCATATATCGGTATCTAAAATGCCAGAAAGAGTCAGATTTAGACTTATGTACTTCAAATTTTATTCTGGAAATCACAGTTCTTACTCTTTGTGTGACTAATTTTGCTGCAGCAAATTTATTTATTTATTTATTTATATTTGCAGAAGATGAAAAAGCTAAGCGTGAAGTTTCCTCTTGGACCCTGGAAGGCGACGTTAACACAAATCCCTGGTCTGGTTATCGATATACTGGTAAACTCCGGCCGCACTATCCACTGGTAAGCAATGGGTGCCATTCTGTACTCCAGTGTTGCTACATTCTGTAGCAACTGATGGATCAGTCCTGACCTGATTACCCCCTACATTTTACCTGAGAAAGGGAAGCTTCTTAAACAATCTGAACCTGATGGCAAGGACATGTATGTCTGTGTCCTTATTGTGATTTGTTTTGGTTTAACTTGATCAATCTCAGACTATTTAAAATTAAGGAAGTGCCTGTGAGGTAACATGCCATCAGTAACAGGCTTACGCTCACACCCTTTGGTTGTACATTTTGAAATTTATTCTGCAAAAAGCTGCTGCTAGTTCAGATAATGTCTTCTAGCTTTTTACTGTTCTCACCAGTAATGGAGCAGTATGTTTCAGGAAATCTCAAGTGAATTAATTTAGAGTTTAAATAAGTTATTCTATATTATTTTATGTAAATGTTTTGAAATAACCTGGTGAGTAAGCTGGTGAACTGCTCTGCTGAAGGAACAGGGGTTATAATCATCTCTGGCACTGGAATGGTGAAGAATAACGGGTCAGTAACATGTTCAGCTGTGAAAGGTGGGTTTAGACAATGACATCAGTATAGTTGTGCTTTTAAGTAGGTCCATGTTTGTACACGGAATAAGCCAAAGTTTTTACAGAAATAATGGCGTTTTCTTTACATGTGCCTTTTCTAATTGGTCTGTGCTAGAAATGCTGCCCCTGTGGCATCCTCTCTCTAGTGTTCTCCATCTGTTACAGGCTCATCAGAGAGCAGATTAACAGAGCCTGAGCCCACATGTGTTTGTTCATGTCATTGGAGAAAGGGTGTTATTAGTGTTATCACTGAACATTTGCTTTTTTGTCTTCTGACTGCTGTAGGATTGATGCAAATTAAACTATAATAAGAAGTGCTAATGACTGGGATGATGATTAGAAATAACAATCTTGCTAATAGACACTAATAACCAGAGGAAGGAAGGATTTGTTTGGAACTAGTGCATTTGCAGTCTGGAGCACAGCAAACACTGCAGTGTAAGGGGGATACCGTAGTGTAACACCAGCTTCATTTACTTGGCGCTGTTTGGTTTTTACAAAGCTGTGATGCTGGCTATTAGAGGTTGTATCATATGAAAGCAATAAAGAGTAACAGGAGAATCTTTTGAGAAATGAAAATTTGAACTGTTTTGGAGTGTTTGCATATTTCACAACTTCTTTTAAGTGGGATTAGCCATGTTTCACTGTATTTAATTTTGCTTCATGAGTCTCTCTTTTTGTGACTATAATAACTATTCTTGCAACCTAACCAGCTTTGACTATGATTTATTTAGACGCCAACAAGACCTGTGCCAAGTTACATTCAGAGACCGGATTATGCTGATCACCCGCTAGGTAACTTGAAACAAGTCACCATTATGGAGTGTTATGTTTGCTTTCTGCTTTTCTTTTAATTGAAAAAGCCTTTAAAGCATGAAGGATATATTGGAGAGAAGGGAACATCTTCTTTTATTATTTGTTATTTTAACTCTACCTCTTCTTCCCCCATATTAACTTACTGATTTTTCAGACATAGTGGTTACAAGTACTTTTTGGAAGTCAGAAGTTTGTATTGTGTTATCTTTCAAAAGTGGTCGGAGAAGAAAAAAACCACATACAATTCTTAGTCCTGTGGTTAACTTCATAACGTGCAGAAATAAATGGGCTGTCACATGTGAATTCTGCTAAGCCTTTCCCAGTGCCATAAGAGTAAGAGTAACAGTTGGAAGTGTGTTATAAAATAACAAAATCAAACAGTAAGCAACTCCCAAAATAAAACTGCAATATGCATTCCAGTGATTTTTGGACACAGAGGGAACAGATTCAAAATTACTTGGTTATTGGTTTGTTTTGGTGGTTTTGCCTTTTTGTGTCGGTATTGGTGTTTTGCATTGCCCCAAAAAGCTGCTATAAAGTCTGTTAGAATGATTTAAAAATCTTTAGTTATTCTTCACACAATGTAAATATTTAAAAAAAAATACTGCCTTTTAGGGGGCCATTCGACTATAAAACTGAGCTTGCACAAAATTTGGTAGGATGAATGTACATATTTTCATCAGCAGATTATTGCAGTAGTATACCCAGAGATATTTACAATCTTATATGGTCTTTTATGGCTTTTTTAGAATATTATTTATTACTGTTTCTTATCTCCAAAGCAGGTAAGAAAAAAACCCCAAACTTTTCTATGAATAAAATTATTTCCTTGTAACTCTGATTTTTAAGGTTATGTTTTGGCAAACTGGACGTGATGGTTTTATGCAGTGAATGGGCATCCTGAGCACTTGTAGGCATTACAATATTGTGGAGGGCTTATGAATTCAAATTAATGTGGGTAATAATGATAATGCTTGTTGGGTTTGTTAGTTTAGTCTGTGGTGAGATAGCACATCCTTTGTTGCCATTGGTAAGCTAAGCTCCTTGAATGGAACTTGATTGATGTGTAGCAATCACTTCTATGTATAATATGGTTTTTTCCTTTTTTTTTTTTTTTCCCATCTCCCTTTTTTTCAGGAATGTCAGAATCAGAACAGGCTTTAAAAGGAACCTCTCAAATAAAAATACTCTCATCTGAGGATATAGAAGGGATGCGAGTAGTGTGTAGGGTAAGGGGGTTTTGATTTTCATTACAAAGTGCCTTTGTTTTTTTAAAAGTCTGCAGTGATTTTACCAGTTTTGGACAACACAGTTGAGAGTAAAAACCTTCAAACCGCTTTTGAACACTGAAAAATAGTTTGGGAAATGTGATATTTTCTTGCTTTATCTCGCCTCGTGACTCCCAATTCACAGTAAGCTATTTTGCAAGCAGAAAGATGACTTTTATCTGTTTTCTGGCTTTGTTATTGTCACTAGTGAGATAATCAGTGGCTGAAATGTTGTTACCGTTAAGAATATATTTTACAGTCCACAAATGAGAACAGAACTTTTTCCTCTCCTGGATTTAGTACTAGGTAAAAATTAAAAAGCAAAACAGAGTCCCATCCCTAACAAATTTTTGAAATGGAGCTGTTCAATTGTAATCACTTCCTTGTGTGTAAAGAAACTTTGAAATGTATTTAGTTAATCTCGTTTAAGTTTATGGTATTCAAGGAAATTGTGGCCCAAATCTTAATTGGGGTAATTTCAAATCTCACAGAGGTGGCTTAATAATATAAACTGCAGACATCTCGAGTTCTTTCTAGGGCCCAAGTCTACCCAGCCTGGTGTAGCTGTAGAAAATGGGTCGCTAATCTGCTGGGGAGTAGTCCTGGTCTTATTTTAAATCTTTTGTACAAACTAGTAGAAAAGTGCTAACAAAAGTACTTCATTTGCAGCTTGCTAGGGAAGTACTGGATGTTGCTGCCATGATGGTGAAAGCAGGTGTAACTACTGAAGAGATTGATCATGCTGTCCATTTAGTAAGGTTATTTTCTTTATCTTCTGGTATTTTAAAATTTTTTCTTCTATTTTTGAATGATGGTTATGTAGTTTTCTTTGTTGCATGAATTCCATTTCTTAATTTAGCAAATTAAGCTAGCGAGTAGCACAGATGTTAGAGAAATGTTACAGTGCAATGGTAGACTCAAAATGAGTATCAGCTCCTGGGCCTCTCTGTTATCAGCTCCTTCCATGATTTCCATCTTTGAATTCCCTCTAAGTTTCTTCACCTGTTTTCTTTGTTAACATCATAGAATTTCCTTTCTACTAAACCCTTTTTGCTTCACAGATACTGTTATATAAAGAACATCATATGTAGGCCACGGACTTCTTGTGCTCTGGGTTGTTGTTTAAGATGTACAGGGGAGAAAGTTTAATTATTTATGGTGGGAAATCAGAACTGAGGAGCCCAAGAGAGAGTTGAAACAAGATGTTTGGTGCAGTGAGGCAGATTGAAGCCACAATCCAGTGAAGTATTTGAAATACATATTCAAGTATTTTCATGGCTTAGCATTCATAGATACTTGAATTGTGTAATTTTTATTTTTCTTTGCTGTCTTCTCTATAAGACAGGTAAACTTGTTATTGAAGATACTTCTGTGCATTGTGGGGAGGGCAACAATTTTGGTATACTTAAATTTACTTGAAGAGCTTTCTGGTTGCTGTTTTTATCATCTGCATTTGCAGCTGTTGAGCCAAGATTGTGAGGAGATTTTGTTTGATTAAGCTGGAGGTTTTTGTTGAACTGCATTAAACAATAAATTATTTTTTATGCATAATGTCTAATATGAAAAACTAGTATTTAAAAGGGTGTTATCCTTCTTCTGCAGTTTTTGGAAACTTTTGCATGGCAGGTCATTGATACTGACCTGTATCCCTAATTGGTACTTTGCGTTTTAAAAATAGTATTATTTTTTAAAATAAAACAAATTAACATGGTATTATTTTTCTAGAATTGCTTAGTATGTCACATGGCGTGTATATGTATATATATGTAAGTATATACAAAATGTATTTGTCGGTTTTGCAAAAACCCAAAAAAAGGTTATTGGAGTGAGTGCAAAGGAGGCAGATCAGTGTTTTAAAGCTAGAGGTGAAAGAGTGGTGCTAAATGGTATTTTGTCCAGTACGTATGTTTTGCAGAAATACTGAAAGACTTAGACCAGGTGCTTAAAAACAGTCATTGAAAACGGCAAGTTTTTTAACTGAATAAATATTACCATGGATTGTTTTAAACCTGAATATTTCAACATTGATAGTTGAATATAAAAATGAGTAGCCAAATGAGTAACCAAATTAAATTGTAGCTGTATTTTCTTCTTGGTAAGAGATACAAAGCATAATAAGATACTGTAATGCCAAAAAATGCTTGAAAAATCTTATAGGCAAGAGTTACTGTAAAACTGTTGTGCATATGTCTTTTCTTTGTACAAAACTTCATGTAAAGCGTAAATTTTATTTTCTAAATTAGGCTTGTATTGCAAGGAATTGCTATCCTTCCCCGCTGAATTATTATAATTTCCCTAAGTCATGTTGTACATCAGTGAATGAAGTCATCTGTCATGGAATTCCCGACAGGAGGCCGTTGCAGGAGGGAGATATTGTTAATGGTAAGTGCTATGAAAATTAACCTGCAGCATTCCTGCCTTCTGTCCAGTTAAACCATGCAGTAAGGTGAGGTTTCACGAGCAGGCAACATGATTGGAATAGTTTCTTAAGAGAGGCTTTTGTTCTCATTTACCAAGTAACCTCTGCTCCTTACGTACTTAAATTAATGAGCTTATTTAATAAAATAATTTCAAAAGTTAAGAGCTTTATAACTCTTCTGTCCCAGTCTGTGAATTATATTCCACTTGTGGGCTAGGTTCCAGTTGTTCCACACTATATAAATAGTGAATAAAATGTATATTGAATTATTCAACTGGGTTAGGTCTGTGTGAATTCATAATTAGATGGCTTAGATATTTAACATTTTGCTATAGATACGACAGTTATGATGACTGTAAAGGATCCCAATGGTGAGGCTTTGTATAGGTGCATATTAAAAAAACATACCCTTTTCTGAGCAGCTCAGAGCCCAACAATACCAGCTGCTTTTTGTGTGTGGTTCTTAAGATACTTAGGCCTTCTTGGATCGGAGGGGTACTTTTTATAAAATTACTTGAGCCATTTTTTTGTTTTCTTCTTCATTTTTTCTTGGATTGGCAGTACAAATTAATTACATTTGTTTTGTACAAACATTTGCACCTTTATTTATTGCACTGGTTTGCTTTTCTTCTATTTGTAAATAAATATCCAGTGTATCCTAAAGTTTGGCCTACCTCTAGAAGTAGGTTGAAATCCTTTTGGATTTTCACATATTTGATATATATTAACATGCAATAATAACTACTAATTCTACAGCTCAGTGCTGTGGATACCAGCCTTTTCAGAACAAACCTCACGATTGCCGCCCCGTTTTAAGTCAGGTTTGGTCTGGCTGATAGCTCTGAGCTGTACCACACATGTAACCATTTGGCCAAAGCTACTTTTAGCTTTTTTTAATTTCAAAGATGATGCCTTTACACAGCTCTCCTGTTGCCAGCTTTTCTGCCATTGCTGGAGTCCAAATTAAGAAGCCCAGTTAAGGTTGCTAGATTCTCTTTGCCAATGCGGTGCTTACCTCCACACTATTTGCCTGCCAAGGCTGTACCTCAGCACTAGAAAACACCTTTTATAAGTGGGTTTAGTCCTACCTTTGTTCACATACCTGCCCTGACTGCACTTGCCCAGGCTTTGGGCCTTCAACTTTGTTTAGATGAGGAAGAACCAGTTTACACTTTTGTAGCTGAGTGGGTCTTGTGGACCAGTTTGTAACGTTTTGAACGTGCATTCCCCGTGGGCTCAAAAGGCTTCCAAGTCTTCCTTTTGGTAAGGTGGTGGCGGCTCAAAAGCCCCTTTGAAAGAAGAAACAAAACAGAGTACAAAGGAGGAGATAGGAAACGTAGTTTGAAGGGAATGTGGCCAGTGAACAATAGAGAGAAGTGCCCATCTCTCTCTCTACTTAAAACTTTTTAGCCTGCTGGAAGCAAAAGGTGGCCATGTCAGAATCCAGAACAGGTTTTCAGAATCACAGGAAAAGGTCGTCTGGAAGGTGGTGTCTATCTAGTTCAGCCTCCTGCTCAGAGCAGGGCATCACAACATTTTGTTACTGTACTCTTCCCTGGGAGCCGATTCTTAGACAAAGCTGATCTCTTTGCAGGGTGAGATCTTCTGGCCAAATCTGGCAGCGTCAGGAGAGACTTGACATAATGAGGCCTATAGAGATAACCTCTGCAGCAACAAGTCTGAACACTGTGCTAGGGAGCTCTGAGAAATGGTTCACTGTGTATAGATATATATATATACACACATATATTATAATACACCAGGGTGCTGGTTTCTCTACAGACCTGTTGTTACATTACTAGGACCCTAGTCAAAATGTTCCGGTAGTCCCACGCAGTCATGCAGAGTACGGTGTAACCCTGCACATGACGCATCCGCAGCTGGCAATGTTGGTGTTGTGCAGTGTTAATTTAATTTTTAAATGCTTGCTAGCAGTACAGATTTACTGTGGATACCAGTGGGTTTTTGTTCCCCTGGGTTTTCCTGTCAAGATTGTACTGCTCTCTCTAAGTGGCTCGTATAGCATATTCCTGAAGTATTATTGCTCAGTATAGTTTCCTTCATGGCTATTTACCTGGCATATGGATTTCTTCATGAACAGCAGTTCAATAAGTATTGTAGTGGTTTTGGTACTCCAGCAGCTGTTAGACCTATCAGACTACTGACAAAGTCTGATAAATACAAAAGTCCCCATTCTACCACAGGAAGTCCACTTGCTATATAAATCTAGAATATTTTGCCATGTGTATACTATATATAATGACTATACAATGGCAGGTTTTTATTTTTATTTTTTTTTACTCATCTGCTGTGAGAGACAGGGTACTAGAATTAATGACAGCTATGTCTAAACTGGTAGGCCTGGTGGTTTTTTTGGAGTGAGTTAAACTAAATTTTATTTTTTTTTTTTCATTGAAACTATTTATGCTTCTATTTTTCAAGAACGAGTTATATCACTTTTAGTTTACAGCCAGCTTTATACATGAAGCAAACAAGTTAGAGTTTTGCTGCAACATAATTCTGAACTTTTATTCTATGCTCTTCTAAACCTCGATGGTTTAGATTGATGCCATTCTCATTTTTCCTGCATGCCTAATGCTGAATGTTTAAATGCTTCCATTTGAAAGAAAAAACCCAAAAAGTTTAAAGCCATTTGGTGTATTTTGCTTAGTGAGGAATACTATTGGAAAGTTGGTGTGTATTTAATTGAAGAAATTTTACCTTCTTGGCTGAAAGCGATGGGGTTTGGCATTACAATTTTTGCAAAGGTGTGACTTATTATTCTAAACATGCATAGAAATTACTGAAGTTAAAATATGGGTTAACGCATGATTACATACCTCTTTAGATTTAATTTTCCCTATTAGTGCTGGAATGAATTCTAAGAAAATATTTTAAACATGTAAGTCATCATGGAGCAAAGAGCTCCTCTTTCCTGCTTTTATATTTACCTAGAAGGTCAATCGTAAGCTTGTTGTGACTGTGTTATGTTGGTGTGGGGTGTTTTTGTCTTTTGTTATGAAAACAAACCATTGACCAGTGAAACACTATCTTATTAATTGATTCTATAAAATCTACAGGATAAGCATAAGAGAATTGATTATGCTGAAAGAGTTTATATCTGGAATTCTTCTGAAGTCATCTGATAACTTCACAATTACTGTACTACCTTTTTACGTGTGTGTGTCCTTTCACAAACCAAGCGGCACGAAGTGAGAAATACAGTGCTAATCTTACAATACATCTGGTATTCTTTGCAGTGGATATTACTGTCTATCGCAATGGCTACCATGGAGATCTGAACGAGACGTTTTATGTTGGAGAAGTTGATGAGGGTGCAAGGAGGCTTGTCCAAACAACTTACGAGTGCCTAATGCAAGCCATCGATGCAGGTAGACCCTCTGGCTAGGGCCTGAAGCGTTATGGTTTTGGCTTTCAAACATGAGTGCTCGTATTTGTTACTACCCAGGAGTGACTTCACTCGTAGAACTCAGAAGCGTGTGCGTCACCAGCAGATGATGTATATTGTATAACACAGTGATTCTTCAAATGGCACAGTTCGGTGGGTGGTGGTTACAACTTTTATTTGAAACGTGGGTTGGCAAGGAAAATGGAATTGATGCGAGCTGGTCCACATATGATGATATTTACATTGAAACAGGCTTTTAGGATTATTAGTTAGATGAGTAAGACATCCTTCCTTGATCTGAGTAGTTTAGAGAACGTGAAGAAAGAAGAGTGTTTTGGAAAACAAAAGTATGGCTTCCAACTTTTGCAATTTGTATGATTTTGCACAATGAACCGATAAGGTGAAACACCGTTTGGACATTTAAATGTACCTCTGCAGCTGGTCCCAACCTGGTGGTTATTTCGTAAGGCTAATTATGATTTTCAGCTGTTGGAGTGTGCCGGAGAAGACAGGTCATGTCCTTCAGTACCCACAGAACTTTAATTATGTTGCTTAGATAGAACTCTGGGCAGCTTCATTGAGATATACAATGAGATAGAAAGGTAGCAAGAGAATGTCATGTCCAGCTTCATTCACAAAGGAATATACTAAGTTCTCTTAGACAAACAGAAAACAAAACAAAAATCTCCCAATTCTCTGCAAATATTTGTGTCGTCTGTGTCTTTTATACCCTGCAGCTTCTTAAAAATCCCCCTGCAAGTTTACTCACTTCATGGCCTCTAAAGACTGACATTTAAGGTGCTATACGTGGAGGCTTTAAACGTTTAATCAAAAGTAAATAACAAAAAAAAAATTAATAACTTTGATTAAAAAAGTGGAGACAGCTGGCCGAGCTGAAAAGTCCCAGATCCATATGAACAATGCCTTGCATATCCATTTTGCAGTCGAGAAAATACTGCAGAGTAGACCTGTGAAACATATAGATCACCTGTTTATGTGAGATTACTATTCTGAAATGACCACTTTATTTTTCGATGCTAAATCAGAAGAATGTTTATCTTTGCTCGTATAGTTCATTTTTATAGCAAATATTATGTGTTGTCTCTTATCATTCATATCCTGGCTTTGATGGATAAACGATGACAGAAATTCACCTTTGTGTTCGTTATAATGAGATTTAAATTCTCACTGTAACTTTTATTTACATTATTTTAGATGCTATAACAGGTTTTAATGGGTTTTAGACGTTCCCTGCTAGTAGGAATTGTGGCAGCAAGTGTCTCATCCATTAAAGTGTTGCCTCTCCCCTGCTTAAATCATTTTAATTTCCTGGTGTTGGAGCAGCAGAGCTCGAACTGGGAGAGTTGTATGAGGAAAAGAAGCAGGGGTCTCCTGACCACCCTCTGCTTGAGATGAGTTGCTTGGTATTGTCAGGCCCAAAGGAGATGGTGCTACTTCACAGCTATTTAGCACAAAACCAGCAGATGAACTTTTTCTTTCTTTCACACGATAGCTATCTATCTATCTAGTTAATTTTGGAAATAGCATGCACATTCCAGTAATCTGAATTTCTTGTTATTTTCTGTAAATTCTGCTTACTGCTTCAAGTTGTAATTGTTTACGTTACATTAGCAGAGAGTTGAACTAAATGGCTTACTTCACGTAAATTTTTAGCTGTGTATGTGAACTCTGCTTAAGTTGGCTCCACAAAACCACACAACATCTGACTCCTGAAGGAACAGCATCTATTCAGGGAGTTGTGAATAATCTTGAAATAGCATTTGCATTCTTTTTTCTTTTTAGTGGTCAAGGTTGCTTTTCGTGTGCATCTTCATTAGTTGATGGATGAGGCATTGATTCTTTCATGGTATTGTTACTCCCTTGTCCAGGTGTTCAAAGTGAATTTTTTAAACCATTTTTATCCGTTTCGAACTCTTGTAACTTTTAAGCCTGTCTAAAAGGATTGTCAAAAAAGTTAATCTTGTATATGAACATTCTTATTTGCTGTAGCATTGCCACCAAAAATCTTGCCTTAAGAGCAGAGTTGTTTTTTTGGTTTTTTTTATTCCCTCCTTCTCAGTCCTTCCCATATAATAATTTTTCCTCTTTCTGTGCCCTTCTCACACAGTAGTAGCGAGATAAGTGTATATTAAAATATAGTTCATGCAGTGCTTCTATCAATGAGTGTAACTCTGGGTATGAGAAGTTACCAAGTACTATGAAAGTCTTGTGTTGTCTTTCAAACTTCAATGTCCATTTAGTATATGAAAAGGAATATATTAGTGTTCTTGGGAAGAATTTTCCTTTTTTCTCCATCATTTTCTCTTTTATAAGAGAGTGTTTCCTCCCTCTCTTGTGTTATTTCACTCACATGCTTGGTGGATTAAGTGATCAAAGGCAGTTGCACACTGGAACAGATGGCCATACAAGCCATGAGTGCTACAGAGCTATGAGTCTGAATGGTGTTTGATCGTTAATTATGTTGAAAGCAAGCTATAAATTTCCATCTTTATCTCTTTAATTTTGCAGTAAAACCTGGTGTTCGGTACAGAGAGCTGGGAAACATTATTCAGAAACACGCTCAAGCAAATGGATTTTCAGTGGTTCGGAGCTACTGTGGGCATGGAATCCATAAACTTTTCCATACGGCGCCTAACGTGCCACATTATGCCAGTGAGTATTCATTCCCTTTGGGTTATACTGTAGACAAGAAGCGGTTTGCAATGAATGCACACAATTTACTTCTTGCTTATATTCTGATAAAGTAGCGTGCTGTCTGGCAGCCATCAAGTCAGCATGTCTGCACTTGTGGAATAATTTTTTTCTGAACTCTGGACCATAGTGTGATTTATGAACCTAAATAAGGTGAACGTATTATATACTGAGACAATCTGTGCTTACACTAATGGTTAGTGTTAGCTTTCATCTGTAATGCGTAAGTGCTCAAGGTTTTTGCCTGAATTCTCCAGGTAATCCCTTAGACATCCTTGTCTGACACGAATATCCAAATGTTTCTATCCTTAGAAGGTCTAAGCAAAAACTTACTGCCATTTCCAGATGTAAATAAAACGCTTTTTGGATGGTATAGATGGGTGTTGTGCCTGAACCTGGATCCTGTTAGGTTGTACTTTTCTTCACTTGAGTGCTGTGGTCTGGTGTTCCTGGCAGATTCTTTGTAATGTGTGGCAGAGGAAGAACAACCCTTCCCCAGCAGGTTCTCAGCATTTGGTTTTTGGAAATGGCAGCGTCCCCATGACAATTTTTGCCAGCATCCACAGAAACAAATGAGAGAAGCTTGAGTGCCAGTGGACAACCAAGGATAGAATAAATATCATGAAGCAGTGATAAACTGTTCACACCCACTTCAGCTGCAGAGCTCCCCTGATAGGACGTTTGTTTCCTCCGACCTGACAGATGCCTCTCTCTTGCCATCTCCTAACGAGCTTTAACAGGGGTTCTAGTTAGAGATTATAATCTAGCAATCCTTGATCTTTTTTCATTTCCCTTCATGTCATCATTTCCCTGAGTTGTTTTTTCAAAGAACAGAGGAAATATATTAATCACAGGGTAGAAGGGTGTCAGTTCCTGGTATTTACATCTTGTTGTGTAAAATGAAGAAAATCTGGATTCTTTGGAGATGGAGGGCATTTTATACCAATTAAAATGCAATCTGAGAAAAAGGAAATTTCAGTCTTTCCTGCCTGTTGGGAACTTTGAATTGTTTTTTGAGCAAAAATTTCTGTTTCCAAAAAGGAAGATTCTGGTTGTTTTTTTTCTGGCATTTTAAAATGCAGATTCACGGCAAAAACAAAATGGAAAGATTTGAGGGACTTCAAGCCTCTTGGAGGAAAAAAAAATTGAAATCTGCTGCTTTATTTCTGTTTTACTATGAAAGGATTTTTTAAAAACAAAAAGCTCATTTTATAAGCCTTTAAATGATTTAACAAAGATCATGAAAACTACAGGGAATAAAGGACAACATTTGTGCAGTTGCGGAAGACCAGAAACTTAAATATAAGTGTTGAGAGCAAGAAATACCAACAGATGATGGAGAGAAGCAAAGCCCTTTAAGTAAAAGAAAAATGTTCTGATTGTTGGTGTGTCAGCTTAATATCTGAGATTATTAAAGCATCTAGGTGGTTTAGACAATTTAATAAATTTACAGAAATAAGAGGCTACTGAGGCATGGGCAATCTGTATGTAAGAGTTGATGCAAATTGTCTCCAGAAGCAGAGTAGCTTGGGACCCATAATTCCTGTGCAATACTGGAGGCTGTTCCAGCTCTGCCATGCCAGGCAGAGTCAGATCTAAGCTGCTCCCGGGCCATTCAAGGATGAAACAGTGCAGAGGAAAAAGACTGAAGCTTTTCTGCAGTCAGACTGCACAAATAGAGATGTGCTCTGCATCAGTTCATGTGCCTCCATGTAAGTGTTTTTGGTGTACGTAACATCAAAAAGTTCCAGAGGTATTGTCCTGGATGCCTTGAAATGTTCTGCCTTGTTATGTTAGCTCCAGATATACAGCATCATCATCCTGACAGCGCTGTGACCCCATTTCCCAGAGTAATGATGGGGGCAATGTGTCTTTCAGAAATGGAATCACAGGACTACTTAACCGCTGTCGTGTTTTGACCATCTATTGGAGTTAATGGTTCAGTGGAAACAAACTAAGAGGTTTCAAGCTTTCTTTGAATATCTTTAAGTGCTTCTTATGTTCATAGATTTTTTTTTTTTTGGTGATGTTTCTCATCATAAAGGTCTGCAAAAATTCCTGTATTATATTCGTTCAGTGTTTTTATAGAACTGGAGAGTTGGAGAGAAAGACAGCAGTTAATTTTGATTTATTGCAGTGTTAGGGGCAGGGGAGAACGAAAGAACTAAGTGAAATCTTAATGTAGAATTAAAAATGGACAAGAGAACGGAGTCATCTTTGAAGGGCTTTTCTGACTTTGCATTATGCCTGTCCTTCTAGGATGAGGATTCAATCATTTACTAAGATGAGATCGCTTTTTCTAACTTGAGTGTTTATTTCATTTCAGAAAATAAGGCAGTTGGAGTCATGAAGCCAGGTCATGTATTTACAATTGAACCAATGATCTGTGAAGGTGAGCAATTTAGCAACAGAGTAAAATAGTTACTATTAAGTAGTGATGGAATAGGATGCCAGTTCTATTTTGTATAGTTGATCGATTTTTCATTTCCCTTTGGGGAACTGATGTCTGCTACTTAAATGATAACTTTTTGACCATTTTTATGTTTTTAGGTGGTTGGCAAGATGAAACATGGCCTGATGGTTGGACCGCGGTAACAAGAGACGGAAAGCGATCTGCCCAGTTTGAACACACGCTTCTGGTCACTGATACAGGCTGTGAGATCTTGACGCGGCGGCTGGACAGTATTCGTCCCCATTTCATGTCCCAGTGATAGTCTAGACTGAGCAGGTGGATCTGAACGATACATATGTATTTTATTTTTTTTTTTGTCTCTGTATTACGCATTTTTTTTAAGAGTACAGAATAGAGAGATTTCATCATTTACTTTGTTCTCAGTGATTGTAGATAAGAGGAATATCTTGAAGAACCTGACCCAATATCTGGCAAAGCAGAAAAGAATTTAAAGAATTTCCTGCTTTCCTCCTACCTACAACACTCATGCTGTATTTTTCTTTTTTCTTCAATTATCTCCTTAGCACCTTTCTTCCAATTAGACCCACGATCGCTTCTGTTGCTGCCATATTAGCTAGAAAAGTGTGGGTAATCTTTCCCACTGGGACTTGGTATTTTGGGATCCAGGTTTTTTTCACGTCTTCAGTGTGCCCTGTTGCTCTTCCTATGTGAGCGGCACCTGAGATTTTAAGCATTTCTATTTCCAAAGACTTGCTCCTGCTTCTGCAGATACTGTTCTAAATGGGCTAGGCCTTATTTGTTCATCAATTGAGGAGGCAGAAGAGAGAATGACATGCATGTTGCCAAGAACGGACTATCCTTACCTTTAATCCTGTTCCCATCTCTCTGCTGATGGCCTCTGGTGATTGGAAGTGTAGGTGACACACTGTGTTAATGGCAGGACTTGTTTCTTTTGCTGGAGATTTGGCGCATGGGCTTCCCACAAGCAAAATTAATAAATTTTGTCTTATATGCAGCTCCCTGGAATAAGCTGCTTCTCAGCAAAGTGGTATTTCCAGGCAGTCTCCTGCTCCAAAAACTTGGTGAAGCTGATGTATCAGACTTGCCTGGGTAAAGGAAGGAAAAAAAGAACCAAAAAGGTCCCGTGGTTCATGGGATCCCTGTGTGTTAACTGGGGGGCATTTTTTTCAAGGTACATCCACAGTAGCTGGGGGGGATTGGATCTGCAAGACTTAGAGTGAAATGAGTATGCATCTCAAAACAAGTCTGAGCATGAGAAAATGAAACACCTTCAATGCTGTATTTGTGTTCTTTTGGTAATTTTGAAACAGGTAATTTTCCCTCTCTCTCCCCCTCAGTTAAGTGAGTTTCGTGCTTTTGGGAAGTCTTAGAGGGGCAGCTATGAAAACTGATCTTCTTTCCTCAGACTGGGTATAGAGTGGGCAATGTTAGTATATATGCCCCTTTATTTTCTGTTAGTAGGTCATGATAAGCTGGAAACTGTCATGTTATGGAGTGTGGATTGATGAAGCCTCTCTACTCCCTACCCTTTACTTTCCCATGCCCACTTCCTTTCTGTCAGCTTTGGTGTCTCAGCTGAGGAAATTTATTTTTTTCTTCTGAATTGTACTGAAAATTTTTTCAGACCCCACTGCAGACTTAGTCTTACACCACTGTAATGCAAGAAATAGTTAAACCAACGCAGACATTAAATCATACAATCATGGGCATAAAGTACACCTTTTATAAGGTGTCTGGTGCATTTGTTGCCACATTAGACCCAAGCATATGGGGTACTGCATACCCTTGGCTCCCCTTGGCACTGCAGAATTTAAGTGGGGGAAAGGGGTCAGTGCGTCATAGAACTGGACTCGTGTACTACCAAATATCAAATTTGCCAGAAAATGTCTTCTCTGCCCTGAGTGCCTCAGACCTCTGTTGCTCTAAGAGTATCATTGCAATGTTTTCATTACCTTTATTATTATTTTTAATTATGCAGTAAAGTGACCTGAAATGATGCATATAGAGCGTGTGTGCGTGCGTATGCGTGTGTGTAGAGATTTTAACAAAAGAGACTGTAGTACTTGAGTGGAATGACCTGTGTTGAATGAGATGTCCTATGTTGAGGAGATGACTGCCCTGGGGGTTTGCCCACCATATCATTCACTTGAATGGCTACAACGGTCTTGCCTTTTCTACATGTGTGTGTATGACTGGGGGGAGGGCTTCATTTTTGGTCTATAAAATAAAAGTTGCAGCTGCTTTTAACAGAGATAACTTTTTTTTTTTTGTAATCCAAACCCAGACATAACATTTTCCATCATACCCACGTTTGCTTGCACTAGTGCAAGTCCTACTGGTAGATGCGTGCAACCAGCTAAAAATCACCCTTAAACCTGCACATGTGCCACCTGAATACCTCTTTGTTGTTGCACCAATACAACCAAAGTTAACACTGCAGGCTTTTAATACAGGTAATCTGTGAGGCTATGCATTTCTACCTATAAATTGAAATCACAGCATGAAAACTGTTTATACTGAGTTCATTTTTAAGAACTGGAAAGCTTAGTCAGCATCTACACCAGTTCTTTCAACAGCACACAGCACATCAGCCTGGAAAACAAAACTGATTTAATAAAAATAAATGTGACTGTAGATAACAGTATTGTGAAGGGCTACTTTTCACTTGTCTAGCTGTAACTTTGCTTGACATGACATACTAGACTTGTACTGACTGGATTTGGGAAATTCTTGCAGGAGCTGCTATCCACTTAAAAAAACCCAAAGAGAAGAAAAACAATTTAAATCTATTTTCTAATGAATTTTTTAGAAATTGTATACACTTGCCAAAAACAGAATTCTAGAATTAGTTCTGAAATAATCTTATTTTTCCTTTATTATAAAAGTAACAGCAGGAGGAGGGAACAAGCTGCATCTTTTATATGACAGCCAGCAGAATACATACACAATTCATGTACAGTCATCTGGTGGAAACTTCTTGTCTACTGAAGTCCCTACGGTTGTCAGGAGGGTACAGGTCAATAGTTACCTTGATCACCAAGACTGGGGCACATGCTCCTGCGTTTGAGTCCCTTTGTCAGCTGAGCAACTTCAAAGAGACTCCTGCAAGTATGATCCCTTCAATGAACTGCTTTGCAGGACAGAATAGTTTGAAAATTCCTACATAAGGGCTGGGACATCAATTCTTCAGGCTAGGAGGAAGCTGTGAGTCTTAACAACAAAGACCAGACCACTCATGTTTAACTCACCCTGCTATTACAACACTGGCTTCCTACAGACACTTTAAGATGCAGATTCTCTACAGTAATAATGTAACACAGACAAGGGGATTGTGTGGTCTTGATCTAGTCTGTGCAGCCTAGAGGAGCAACTGTTACAGTGTAAACATTCTAGGTGTGTTTGATCCAGCTAGGGGGTAGTTTTGCTGAGATGTTGAGCTAATATTCTATTGATACCATCTTGCAGTTATAGAGTACTGTCACTGGAACGGCTTGATGGCAAGTTTTCTACTGAATTCTCTTAATATTCAGCCCGTGTTTCTGGAGTTATGAGGTGCTGAGAATCACATCACTGCCGTGTTGGAGGGCTCACTCCCCTGGTACAAATTCACTTTTTATTTCTTCCAGATGCTCAAAATTGAGTTGTTATGACATTCACAAGAGTAAAGTTGTTTACTCTGCCTGAAATGAAGTTACCTTGACTGTTTTCAGAATGCTCTGGGGATATTTTTCCAGTGACAAATGGAAAAGATGTAATTGTCCCAGTTAGTTATGTAGCAGTGTCTTCGGGTAAGGCAGTTGTTAGTGGTGAGGGAATTCCTTCTAATAAGATGACTGTTTGCATTCAGCCTTTTCTGTACCGATTGTTTTGAACAGGCTGCCTTAAAACATGAAACTTCTCTTTTAATCAGTCTTCCTGGTTTGCTGAAAAATACTGACTTCATGTATGTAACTTTAACTGGGTAGCCTTTCTGCCTCTGCTTTGCAGTGTTTTCTGCTGTTCCTTACGTGGTTATTTGGACCTGTGACACTACTTCCAAGTTTCAGTTCAATGAAATTTTATCCAGTCGGATCACTTCAACTGTAGTTAAGAAAAAAAATACCCGCAAATCTAAAATTAAGACTTAACCCCTCCCCCTCTAACAAACAAACAAAATCCCAGAAAACCCTGAAGCTTTCATCACATAATGCTCTTTACTGTTTTCTCCCTGCATCCCTCAAGAGCAGGCTGTTGTTCTAACAGTAACATTCCTCACTTCACTGGCATGATCCCGTTTCTGAGTAAACAGAAGTAATAATCCCACGCTGTTTATTTTTGCAGTGTTGGCTGCAAAGACTGATTCGATTGCCAGCAACTTTAAGGAAGTGGTAAAAATGTGCTACTGAAGTCTTGGAGGACACCCCTAGGGCAAGTGACTGGAATAGTCTGTGCTATCACCTTTACAAGAGGCCAGCCTCCAGCTACTGCGATCAGCCAAAGAAGAAATAAGGCAGAATACGGACTTCCCATGTGAGCAAGGGTACACCTGGATATTTAGGTCACACATCCAGGCATGCTCTGCTCTACAGTTGGCTTTAAAGTAGAGCTGGATGGTACATTGTTTGTAGTCCTAGAGCAGCCTCAGAACCTTGAGAGCTGTTGGGAGTTCTCGCCCCTCTCAGTACAGTTACAGCACATCAGTGCTGCTTCTCAACTCTGCTGTGCTTAGCAAGCTGCTTGCTGGAACAAATCCCACATTGTTTGATACTGACTCTGAAGAACGCTCTTCCTCTGTCACATCAAATCACTGTACTGTAAAATCACCAGAGGAAAACAGTAAGACACAACCGTCGTAGTCACAGAATATCTTTGGTTGGAAGAGACCTTCAAAATCATCTAGTCCAACCTTCGACCAAACACTGCAAACGCTTAGTAAGTCCACCACTGTATTTAGAAATAAGCTTTTATTAAGTACATTGAATTAGGCACTATTGAATTTGAAGAACAAGTACAGAAATAGAAGTTCCATGACCAGCACTAATTATGTAATGCTATTCAGTGGTTACTGATTTTTTGTTATGTAATATTCAGAATGCTCACCCTATAATATATCATCTTCTTAGTCCCAGTGAGTTTTGATTTGCTTGATTCCACCCTCTATCAGGAATTCCATTATAAGAGGACAGTTACTGTGCTGCTGGCCAACTGGAAGGTCCGTGTCTAGCTCTAAAGTTTCAGGACAGTTCGAATGCTTAAAAAGAAAAAAGAAGTTACCAGTTAAGTCCATTTTCTGCCCTTCTCTCCTCTCCCTTTCATTGCTGAGACATACTTTAACTTAACTTGTACATCTTGTAAGAATCAAGTTACGCTTATGCCTATATTTATTGAAAATCCTGGTTAAAAATGGGCTAGTAATGCCTGGTTTTTTTATTCTCTCCTCCAATAAGACACACTCAAAACGGAAGCTTTTTCAAACCATGTGAGTGCCAGTTTTCAGTAGCTAGCCAAGAATATTAATCAGGAAAATTACTATTTACAGGCATCCCCTCTTCTGGCTACTTGGAGAAAAAGTAACTTTATTATTTGCATAGGACGTGTTCACGTAGTAATAAAGCGCTGAAATGAAACAGCCACTGGATTTGCATAGATGCAGTGCTTCCCATTGTAAAAAGCACAAACACAGTTACTGTTAACTGACTTACCCAACCTAGGAATACATATAAAGCAGTTAGTACTTTATCAAACGTTGCATACACTACATCAGTATGGATTGAGATCAAATACAAAAGACCATGCTGCGTTTCTTGAGATAACGCTGGTAACTATTTATCCATCTGCAGATAAAACTAACTACAGATAAATGGTTGCCTGCAGTAATGCAGATGCGCAGGTACTTTTTTTACCAGAACAGCCGTCTGATTTTTCCTCTTGTCCACCTGCTGATTCTTCCCTTCATTCAAAACACGTTCTTAAAAAGTATATGACCTAGTCTGTTAAATAAGCTGGTGTCGACTCTTAGAGGCACTGGTAGCTATCTCATTAAGAGTCTGAATTTCCAACAAATTACGGAGCATCTCATTTAAAAGAGGCCTGCTCTTGAAAAGACACAGTGGGACAAGCTTTAACACACCTCACGCTAAAACTGTTGAATCCTTTCCCCTTTTCTGCCTTAAGATCTTAACTTGCAGATACGTGTTCTGCCACAGTATAGCCATGCCAGTCTCCATTTTCCCTCAAGCACATCCATGCCCACCATATCTGCACAGGGCTTTACGAGGATCATCCAGTACGTGCTCTGCTAAGAACAGCCTGTTTTGCACTGCTTCTGCAGGTTGATCACTACTTGCAAAGTACACTGCTCTAAGGGCAGCAAGGCTCATCCCACATCCAGCAGGAGTTTCACCACCAGGTAGGGTCAATTCAGTGCACGCTGAAGTTGGGCCTCATTAGGAAGCTTAATACATCTACGGGCTAAGTCTGCAGCATGAACAGTCCAAACTGCCATTTATCTTAAACATACAGCAGTTTCTGCCTTTATAAGAAGTAGAATTCCATCATATAAATGTTTCTGTAGTTCAAACTACAGGAAAACCAGAAATATTAAAATGTACTATATTAAAAGATCATCCTAAGTGATTGATTTTGCTGGTGATCTAGCCTAGTTTGAAAATATGCTGAAATCTACTATTGAAGTAGAACAGACTAATAGCTTAATGGCTTGTAAAAACCTGTTCATGTGAACTCCCCTTCAGTCTCTCTACATTTCTTTTTCTGAGGGAGAATGCTTTAGCAATGTTGGAAGCCTAACTACCTTGTCCCCTTGCTCAGCTTTACATACTTGTATATTTCCCTTATACACTGCTGCTTGATTTTTACTCTCTGCCTGGTTTTGACACATGCCTAGGAGCTCAAAGAAAGGGTATCTGTTTATCTCAGAATTAATGTGTGTGATATGTGCAGCCTTCATCCTCCCTGTTTATAACATGTCAGGGGGCAGGGAACCTGTATGTTGACAGTGTCTCATCAAGAAATGTCTTCTACACCTTTCAATATTATGAACATTACCTCTTTCCTTTATGCATCAGCTCAAAAGCCTCATTAATTCTGTCAAAAGGCAGGGTGTGAGTCACAAATTCGTCAACCTTGATCTTTTTGGACATGTAGTCAGTCACCAGTTTCGGCACATTGTCTACACTCTTCCAGCCTGAAAGACAGAAAGCGTGCATTTGTTTTTCCCCTTTCCACCCAACTCAGAAAAGAGAAAGAAAAAATACAACCCTTACACAGGCACTTGTGTGATAAATATGAAATGGAACTGAGATCAGTGACATATTTGTCCCTCCTGCTCTAGGCAGGCAGTGAGTAAGGGATGCAGGAGGACAGCCAGGTCTGGCAAGAGCACAGATTATCCAAACACCTAATCGCTCACTAGGTATTTCAGCGTTCAACATTAACAGCAGCCCTCATCTCGGGAGGTATGCACAATGTATCTCTATCAGCCCCTCTATGCATCTTTATAACCCCAAAATTTTTTGTATTAGTTGGAAAAAGGGCAGTGTAATAATAACTTCAAGTTCAGATACTTCCATGAACTTCAGCAGTTACTGAATCCCCGAGTTATCAGTAGCTGTGAAAGTCTCAATGTGTTTATATAGCAGAAAATGTGTATGACGCGCTTATTGTTTTTTATTTTAAAGCTCTTCATAGCATATTCCCATGTTAGATCTGCCCTTTGCTTGGTGATTAAACAAGGCAAATGTTATGTGAGTTCCCATCTCCACAAACACTAGGTCATTTCACTGGACTGAACTGGACCAAATGTTCACTTGGTGATAAAGCAATCCCTTCATACCACTCCTAGAGCATAGCTATACGGCTCTTCAAAATGTGAGATATCATACCAATGTGTTTATTTGTAGCATGCCTGTAGAAATACCAGATTTTTTAGGTAAAGACTTTTAAAGTCAACACAGCATTTATGAATAGCCTGTGAGTGGTACATTGCTTGCACAAGCAAAAGCAAGGTGGCGTGTTCTTCCCGGCTTTAACCCATAGTAAGTTACTTTTATCCCCATTCCAAAAGAGAGTTACCTCCAAACGCAGTCCCTTTCCATGTCCGCCCAGTTACTAGCTGGAATGGCCGTGTGGAGATCTCCTGACCAGCAGCAGCTACTCCAACTATCACACTGACTCCCCAGCCTTTGTGGCAGGCTTCCAAGGCGGCCCTCTTCACAGATGGATAGGACAAAGCAGAGCGTTTATTGCTAACGTTTATGCTGCCTAGACCAGCACAGGTTGCACTTCCTTTCCCCCAGTTAATGAATCATCATGTTAGTATTTAAGGAAAAATAAATACACGGAAAAATACACTAAATTTTCCATTGGTTCAGACTCCTTATACTGTTAAAGATTCGTTTTGCTCTTTTCATATCCCACCTGGCTTCCAGAGAAGTCACTCTGAACTCCCACTGGGAGTTGGGTTAAACTGTAATCGGAGACCATGTAGACAGTTAGGAATGCTGCTGCAATTCCTGAAAACCTTGCCTTACACTCCATAGCAGTTCTGCACTTCCAAAGGTTAAATTCATTATTTGAGGAATTAGGGAAATACCGAGTGGTCCTTGAGATTTTACTGTTCATTGTACAATATATTTTATGTGGGTTTTGTTAATTTTCCAACTCTCAGCATGGGAAAGCTCAGGATTTTAAAGAATTCCCATTAAGAAAAAAAAGTTAGTAAATTCTAAGCACCATTTCCAACCTAAGAAGTAGCATCTACTTTCCTTACCTAACAGGGATTGGGTATAAGTTGGCCTTTTTAGTCATAGCAGTTATCATTAGTATTTTAAAAATGAGTACAGCATGTTTTCTGTAACAAGAAAGCTTATTTTGCTATTTAGCTAAACAACTAAGTGGCAGCAAGCTCTCTCCTCTCTCTACGTACTACTAGTATGCAAACACTCACCATGACTCCAACGTTACCAATGCACTCAAATGAGTAGTCCACGCCACCATCGGTCATCTCAACCAGCACCTCCTGTATGGGCTTCTTGAAGTCTTCAGGGCTAATGCACTCAGTAGCTCCAAACTCTTTGGCTTTGGCATACTTATCCTTGTTTAGGTCGATGCCAATGATCCGGGATGCTCCTGCTATTTTACAGCCCATAATAACTGCCAGCCCAACTCCTCCTAAACCAAAGACAGCACACGTAGAGCCAGGTTCCACCTAGGAGTAAGAGCCATGATTAACACAGAGAAAATTCAACCTTCCACATGAGTGGGAAACAGAAGTCTGTAGTGAAGGAAACATGGAAGAAAATATATATGGCTACAAGACTTTAATCACTTAATAAGAGAAACTATACAGAAATTCAATCCAAAAGCTCTTTAGTAACTCAGCTTTTATTTCTGCCCAAAGACTTGATTCCCATAACCCAGACTCGGGCACACTGACCTACCGGCTCTGTCTCACGCTGAGCTTCAAATGATCAGAATGACTTGCAGCAAGATTAAGGTGTATTGGAAAAGTAATGTATATATAGCTGGCATCAAAAGGGATGCAGAATCTTCTCCTCCAAAGGGCATCAGGTTCTTCTAACCTGGTCTGGCCTTGACGGAGAAGTTAGAAATTCTTAGCTGAACTTACCAGTTGAAGAAGAGGAGAAATTTGGTCATCACCATTACGGTCCTAATCTAAACCCTAAACTATCTGTGTATGTCAGCTCAGACACAGTTACAGAGAAAACCAGAGGCACCCACAGCCTTTACCTTTGCAGTGTTCACAGCAGCCCCATAGCCAGTAGAGATTCCACAACCAAGCAGGCACACTTTATCGAGAGGTGCTGCAGCATCTATCTTGGCTACTGAGATATCAGCCACCACAGTGTACTCAGAGAAGGTGCTAGTTCCCATGAAGTGGTAAATCTGCTTTCCTTTGCAGGTGAATCTGCTGGTACCATCAGGCATGAGCCCTTTCCCTTGAGTAATTCTTGAGGCAAAGACAGGAAAGTACAGTCAGAGTCTTAAGCAGAAATACTCTCATCAGATAGCATCTGTTAAGTAGCACAGAGGCAGTTGCATACTTGCACCCTTCTTTTTTAATCATTCCAATAAACCCAAGACTTTATAGAAATTAGATGCTAAACTCCTAAAGCTTCATGCTGTTAATTACTCCATGAAAGCACCGAAGGAAAGGAAGTTTATCACATATTAATCTTGTTAGCTACCAAAGCTAAGTGCTTGTGCCAGGGCACCACACCCCAATCTTCATCTCCTTGGGTACACCTTCCTTGAATAGCACCTATCGGTTATGTCACTGGGGTTTTTGTTTGGGTTTGGAAGCCTTTTTTTTCAGTGGGAGCTGGAAATTTAGCTGGGAAGCAGGTGTTAAGAAAAAAAAGAGCTTTCTGTATAATTCTGTACCATGTGACAGCTTTGGTGTTAACTCCCAAGGGCTAAATTCCCTGAAGTGCTTTCCTTAAATATGGATTAAATATGAAAGGAGAGCATTTACGTTTTCAAAGCTGTGGACACAAGCAAGCAGTTTACACCTTCACATACATGGAAACAGAGAAACAGATTTATTTAAGGGGGGGGGAAAAAAAGAATAAAATAAATTTTAAGGAAGAATGGAAAGTAGTCTATAATTAACACTATAAAACACAGACTTTCCAAATCATTAAATGATGCATCAGGAGGCTTATTTCTCCAAGATAACTCCTGTCAGTTACTTTTGATCATTGAAAAAGTAACTAGACAGTGTGTCAAAATAAAAAGCATACAGACCTTATCTTCTGGCAGAGATTTGTTTTAGGATTCTTACAGAACTTGCACTCTCCACACTGGGGAATGTACAGAGGGATAACAGTGTCCCCTAAGTAAGAAAAAAGTATTCTGTGGGTAGTTAACAAGTCAAGCAAGACATCAGGAAAAAAAAATGAAGTTACTTGATTTTAATGGCTTTAATGTGAAATTGTGTTCATTTAAAACCTGGTGGATTGAGAACTGGTTGAACAACAGAGCTCAGAGGGTTGTGATCAGTGGTGCAGAGTCTAGACGGAGGCCTGGTGTTCCCCAGGGGTCAGTACTGGGACCCATCTTATTCAACATCTTCATCAATGATGTGGATGAAGGGACAGAGGGTACTCTCAGCAAGTTTGCTGATGATACAAAACTGGGAGGAGCGGCTGAACCACCAGAAGGCCATGCTGCCATTCAGTGAGACCTGGACAGACCGGACAGCTGGGCAGAGGGGAACTTAATGAAGTTCAACAAGGGCAAGTGTAGGGTCCTGCATCTGGAGAGGAACAACCCCCACATGCACCAGTACAGGTTAAGGGCTGACCTTCTGGAAAGCAGCTCTGTGGAGAAAGACCTGGGAGTCCTGGTGGGTAACAAGCTAACCATGAGCCAGCAGTGTGCTCTTGTGGCCAAGAAGGCCGATGGTATCTTGGGGTGCATTAAGAAGAGTGTGACCGGCAGGTTGAGGCAGGTTCTCCTCCCCCTCTACTCTGCCCTAGTGAGGCCACATCTGGAATAGTGTGTCCTGTTCAGGGCTTATCAATGCTTATCAATACTTAAAGGGTGGGTGTCAAGAGGATGGAGCCAGTCTCTTTTCAGTGGTGTCCAGCAGCAAGACAAGGGGCAATGGGCACAAACTGGAACACAGGAAGTTCTCTCTGAGCATAAGGAAAATTTACTGTGAGGGTGACAGAGCACTGGAATAGGCTGCCCAGAGAGGTTGTCGAGTCTCCTCTGGAGACTTGCAAAACCTGCCTGGATTGATCCTGGACAACATGCTCTAGGTAAACCTGCTTTAGCAGTGGGATTGGACTAGGTGATCCTCAGAGGTCCCTTCCAACCCCTACCATTCTGTGAAAACCTTTGCGTATTAAAAGCTGTTTATGGTATAGAGTAGCATTGTTTATAGAGAGTGCTGGATAAAACACTTTTTCTCATGTCAGCTGAACAGAAGTTCATCATTCCAGAACAAATAAGAACGCTACTGTAAAACAAAACAACCCCAAATCAACAGTGAACAACATGATGAAACACTTTTAAGGTCTTGAATTAAACCAAAAAGTAACAACTATCATTTGGAAAACAAAACAAAAACCCTAACTACACTGATCCATTTTCAAGTAAGAAGTTGTTATGCTGGGCTCTTTCAAGCATTACCTCAAGAGCACATGGAATTAGATTACTGTTATACCTCACAGACAAGAGAAATCTACATAGGCATATGCCCCAGAACAGGACATTCTATTAACTCCTGCAATATAGCATTTCAGTGGCCCAGTTTGACAGCTGACCTTGTAGTAAAGTAACACTTTTAAGGAAGGCAGAGAACTTGTAAAGTATTTTCTTACCCGGTTTTACTTTTGTTACTCCTTCCCCAACACTCTCTACAATTCCTGCTCCTTCGTGACCCAAGATAACAGGGAAACATCCTTCAGGATCAGCACCACTCAGAGTGTAGGCATCAGTGTGACAGACAGCAGTGGCAACTATCTGTGAAGAAACATACAATCTGAGGCAGCGTGAAGAACGGAGCGGTAGCACAGATCTAAGTATTTCTCTTTGGTCAGAAATTCAGAACAAATCCGTCAATCCTGGCAGCATTTGTGATACAGCCAACATACATTCACTCCTGTCAAGGCACAGGAGTGCCAGTTTTTCTTACTCTGAAAAAGTCAAGTCAGGATAGTACATCTTTTCTCATTTCCATCAACTAAATTCTGAAGTTGAAATGGGTAGAAGATGACACCTGACTTCCTAAAGCTAGCAATCAGTAGTCCGAGTCATCTCAAAACAGGCTGGCATCTCAGATTTGAAACAAATTAGTCTCTCAAAGGTAAAATGCTCACAGAGATCACACAAAACTCTGAGTACTACATAAATTCAGTTTAAGTCTTAAGTGCTATGCAGAAACCCTTTTCACAGAAATAAATTTCACCTTAATGTATACTTTTTGGCAGATACGGACTACTGGAAAGTCCTGATCAAATCAGGAACTTGGATATGGGGAATCCAAGAGGCTGATCACAGCTCAGCAGCCAGTTAACTTGTGGCCTGACTGAAGTAAAACCCAGCGTGTTACCCAGCTGCAACAGCTCACAAGCTGCTGGCCTTCAAACAAGATCAAAGGTGTTCTTAGCTCTGATGTTTTGTGGGAGCCTACTCTGTAACAACTGGAACTGATCCCCAAGACTAGTCATGATCTTTAGACCAGACTGTGAAGTGAGAACAGTAGAAATCTGAAGTGTTTTTTATAAACAAATGATCAAAATACTGTAATTTTATTCTTTGTAAAGCCAGCTAAGATACAAACGAACTACTGCTATCCATTCGACATTTCTTCTGTTAGTAAACAAACCCTGCCACTTTAATACTTAGCCTCCCAACATACGATGCATACAGCTAACAATTGATTTAATTACCTTGATACGAACTTCATGAGCTTTTGGTGGAGCAACCTCCACCTCCTCAAGAGAGAGGGGTTTGCCAGCCTCCCAGGCAACAGCAGCCTTGCATTTAATAGCCTAAAAACAACAAAACAGAGGACATCTGTTGTACGGTTCATTTAAAATAATTCTTGTTCGGCCAAGTGAGAAAATGAGAGAAACATTACTTGCTTTTGGAAAGAATCCCAGATCTGAAATTCCTAAATTCAACACAAAAGTTTAATTGCCCTACATTTGCTTTCAGGAAGCTAAATAATAATGGGTAAACTAAGACCTGAAATTTGGATGTCATTCTCATATTGAGCACCAAATAAAACAAACCCAGGAACACTTAGGAGATACTCAAGTACTGCAGTGAAATGAGCAACAGGAATGGAAAGATTGCATAATAAAAATGGTGGTTTAAAATAAGAGGTCGGCATTGGTTTGAGATGTGTTCCTCAAGCACAATGTTCAAAGTTAAAAAAAAATTCAGAAAGCAAACCGGAGGTCACATAATGGTCCAAGACCCACATCGAGAGTGAATTTTTGTTTCTTATCAGGATGGCTTCAGAGTACAATTTTGGCAAGGAGATGCACATGCCTGCAGCTGACATGCAGAGCCCTCCAGTGGCGCACAGGGACCGGAGCGAACGTGCTATATGGAGTTCCTGTGCACTAGCATCTCTGCACAGCCCGTGTCCATTACTGTCCTCCCTGCAGGACACACGGACAAGTTGTGAAATCAAATTCAAGACCTTATCTACATAAAGCCTGACGAGGAACGCTGTCACAGACGAGACCACTTCAGGACAGATACCTTGGCAATCCACTCCACAATAGCACCCATATTTTCTGGAGTAATTCAGTTATACCAGAAGACTGGCACCAATATTCTTCCATGCAAACAAGGTTTAAGACATTGCTATGACACTTGCAAATAGGGAACATCTCCTAGCATGCGCTATAAATTGATATAAGAAAATGACATTTTATGTGTTCAAACCAGCTGTGCTGTTTCTGTGGAATCACTGAAAGGGGATTAATGCAAATTCCCAAGACCAGACACACAGTCATCCAGATTTTTTTAAATTTCACTGTGTGGAAGAAATAACACCCCCAAAACCACTTGCTGAGCTTGCCAGGTTTGATTTATCACTTCTGTGTATAGGCGAAAACAATGGGTAGTTTATGACTTTCTGTACTATTTTTATTGTACAATAAAGAACACAGGACTTCGACAGAACCAGTTAACACCCTCATGGTACCTGTAATAGCAGAGCCGCAGACATTTACCTCTGGCTTAAACTTGGTGAAATAAATACTGCCAGCCCTAAAAGGCCCAAAGCTTTATAACAGAAAAGAAGTACCCATTCCTACAGCTGGCAGGAGCCTAGATTGGACAGAAACACCTTTAACCTAGAACCATGAATTTCACTTACCCTGCTTTGCATTACCAGGGTAAGTAGTATAAAAATGCGCCAAATGTGACATAGTAATTAACTGTGGAGTCACAGTATGGGCATTCGGTCATAATCTCTAAACATACCAACGATTTTGCCAGAAAAATCTAAATTCAAGGCACAAAGTGCAAGAAGAGCCATCATTTGGTAAATCATTTACTGGTTTTCAATTTGTCCCTTGTTCTCCCCTCACGAAATTACTTTTCTTGCACAGGAGATTATGCATTCTGAAAATTTGAATTTGCACAGGCTTACTTAAGCACAAGATTAAAGAGGGAAGAAAAGCCTCCTTACAAGATAAACTTTGATCTTCCTAAAACAAACTTTACGTATCTGGAAGCATATTTTGAAATAACAACTTCTGATTCAGAAACTTTTCAAGGTATTTTTGAAATTGCTGCCAGCTCACATGGCTGTAAATGCCTCTGGATTATTCAGAGTGGGTATCAGAAAAGCCCCATCTTCTGACCTTTTGACATTCAAAGCTTTCCACAGGTGCTCTGCTAAAGATCTTGAAGCCTACAACCCAACTTTTACCAGTTCTTCATTTTCTCTATTAAACTATTAGCACAGGAACACAACTGTTGAGTTGCTTGTATCTACACACGTGATCAGTTATCTCACACAAGATGAAACTGAGCTGTTGGCAGTGACAGTATCTGCATTATCCACTCTGAAACTACTGCTGGCCCAGACGAGCCCTCAGCAGCGGGACAAGAGGGACCATCCAGCCTGCTCAGACCTAGGACACTAAGAAGCTACGCAAAACTTAAAGCAACGTTAAGTAGGTTTGGACTAACGTGATGCTTTGAAAGCAATGCAGTAAACTTCCCAGGTAATGGTTTTGAGAGCAAGCAGGGTCCAGCTGTATTGAAAATGGACTGACACTGTTGCTGGAGAGCAGCCTCAAGGGTCACACTTGCTGCAAGGTGGCATCTTCCCAAACATGCCCCCATTCTTTCTTCTTCCAGTCAACAGGCACTGGAAGAAAACTCACAGGGTGAGCTGTGTTTGTTTCCCCCAATCCACCCACCTCAACTGACACCACCTATGCTCCTGACTGCCCTTACTGCGACAACTGAACGCACACCGAGGGGCCAACGCTCTTCCAGCCCCCCGCACAAAGCCACCTGTTTTCCCCTTCCTTCACACTTAGCAAGTCACACCTGCCCAAAGCCCATGGGAAACAAGGCACGCTCAAAACCTTCTGCTTGCTCTCCCACCGCCGGGACAGTGGGAAAAAAGCACATCAGCAGGACCCTCAGATCTAGAAAACGTGCACGGGGGGTGGATTATAACACGCGACAGGGCGCAACGCAGGTATTTTTGTTGCTACCCCTGCCAACACTTACAGCAGGAGCCTCTCACACCTAAATAACGGCCCCGATTCCCGCCGGCGCAGGCGCAAGACAGCGGAGAGGAGGCGTCACGACAAGCCCTTCACCCCCATTCACGCCCCAGGCTCGCACTTGCAGCGCTCGGGCGGGAAGCAAGCGAACCAGCGAGGGCTCGCAACCCCTGCATGCGGAAAGCCTCCCCCCCGCCCACCGCTCCGCTCAGCGGTTCGTGCCCGGAGGGCACCGGGAGNGGGCGGAACGGGAAGGGCGAAGGGGAAGGAAAAGGAAGAAAAGGAAGGGGAAGGAACCGTGAACCCGCCTCTCTCCCCGGCGCGCATGCGCACCGCGCCATCCTCCTCGGCGCAGGCGGCGCGGGTGTTGCGGGCTCTGTGGGGTGCAGAGCGAGGCTGCCGTTGGTGAGGGGAGCTCGCAAGCCCCCTGAGTGGACCGGTTCCCGCCCTCTCTGAGTCCCCGCTGCGGTGGCAGGGCGGGAGCGCCCGTACGGGGTTACGTGCCCCTTGCAGCGCTTTTCTTCCTGCAAACGCCGGTACGGGCGAAGATCTGGCTGTTTCCTCGCGTTGTCCGCGGTCTTGCGTTGCTATGTGGCTGGGTTTGTGCCTTCCGATGGCTGCATCGCGTCGTACAGCACAATCCCGTCGGTCCGACGGGCAGAGTGACATTTTTCTGCCTGTTACGGGAACAGATCCGTAGCCCTGGGTAATGAGTCCAGTCCCCTGATGCTGGCGACACCAGGTTATCCAGCTTCCTACCCGAGTAAGGAGGTGTAATTGACCCCCGAAAGCTGCAGCGTGTGTGTGCAGGTGCCCTCCCTTGTGAGGAGTCACCCTCCTGCACCCTCTCTGGAGACACGGCACCTCCTGTATCTCACCTGCACACAGGGAGGAGCTGTCCTCATGTTTCCAGTACGGGTCCCTCACACCTGAATTTATGCTCGGCTGGTTAAACTGGAGTGGTGAAGGCTTTACTGGGCAGCAGTGTGCTTCAAACTGGGTGAAGGCAGCCCCTTTCCAGTGTAGGCTAAAGGATCTGCCGTAAGATGGAATTTTTGGCAGGGCGTCTTGAGATGCCATCCGGTAGACTTTGAAGCAAAGGGACTATTGGTACAAGATGGATCAAAGACCTGCTCACATAGTCGTTTCATTTTCTGAAGAATCTTCTTTCTCCAGGCAGATTGGAAAGGGCTGCTTGTGAGATCTGCAGAAGTGGTTGTGTAGGTGCTGCTGTCTGAGGAATTGCAGGGTGTAACCAAGTCCCTCTCAGTAAGAACTGGAAATTAAACTTTCCAGTGATATACTAGCAAAGCTCAGCAAATACCGCAGTTAGACAGCAACACCAGCTTGGGGAAAAAAACAACTTTATGAACACAGCGTAACTATAGCATTTAATGAATAACATAAAAATAACATTTAAGAATATAACTAAAATGACAACTCACTAGAGTCAAGAAAGCTGACGCTTAGCTGGGAGGTAATTTGGGAAGTGAGAGTGCTGTATAGATTTCACATAAAGTAAAAGGTGTTGAGAAGGAATGAAAGGCCATGTGATCAAGCTGTCTGTCCCATGGCTGCCTCGAGGCTTTCCACTAGTTCCTTCAGTTTGTATTCCCTGGCTGCCACTAAAATCTTGTTGAAATCAAACCAGGCTTCATCCGTTTCCTTGGTTAAATTCAGTTCTGCCAACCTCACCTGTGAACTTCATACTCTTGGTCACCCTCAGTTTGTCAGTGCTTCTAAAAAGCCTCCAAATATTTCACGTTTAGCTGAACTCTGCAGATGCTCTGCTTTTGTTAGTGTCTTTGACATTCTGGCAACTGCAGGTACTAATTTTGGTAGACAAAAGCACAGATACATAAATCATAACTCCTTAATGCTCATTGTAGAATTTCAGACATTGAAGTGGTTGTTTTTTTAAAAAAATTCCTTCCCTTGCAGTTTTGTGATGCTGCCTCCCATGTTGCTGTGGACTAGTGGAAGCTCCTGGACATGGTAAGTGGTTTTGCAACTTGTATTTGTATTCTCAGCAGCATGCAAGTAAATCAAGTTACCACACTGTGTTCTTGACTGCAGTATCTATGCTTTGTCATGCATGTCTCAATTTTATATGTAAGTTCTGTATGTGAGGGCTCCTGGTGCTACTGTGGTTTTTATGTTGGGTTGATTTTGGTGGTGTTACGCAGATGTTATGTGCTAATCAGGAACATCAGTTTGGATTGAGGAAAGAGGAGGGCTTGGAGGCACTCGAGCATTTGGGACAGAGGCGTGGCAATGATGGTTTTATTTGGAAGATGTTGTGTGTGTCAAACAGGGAGAAAAGCCCTCCCAAAACTAGGTATCAGTATTACTTTTTTTTCAGTTTCTGTGGGTTTTTTTTTGGTTTGTTTTTTTTTTTTTTTTACTTTGTGCTATTGTGCCCATCCTGGAGGCATTAGTTTTTAGTGTGGGTTTTTTGTGCCTTAATTTGACTTTGAAGTACAAGAAGATGCAGGGCAAAAGTCACTTGCAAGCTTGGCAGCCAGTTTATGCTGTAAGAAGATGCAAATTGTCTGGCAGGTGCTCATCCTGGAGTAATGTGGGTGCTAATGACAGAAGCAGGCTGTATGCCACTGTCACAACTGGGAGGTGACGGTTTTAGGTGCTATAACTGCTGGCTGCAACCTCACACACTGGTGAGCAGGCTGGAGCGCACTGATGGGCCTTCCCATTGGCAAAACAAAACTGCATTCACACAAACACTGCCTGGTTTATTTTCCCCAGACAGAAATGGTGCTAGAATAACCCAGAGATAATTTTTCTCCCATTAATAGAATTTCCCAAATAGAACCGGTGTAATTTAAGTAATTTTGATAGATACATTTTGTTAGAACAAACGCATTAAACCTGGGATAGCCTGTGCACAGGTTTCAGCTGTGGATGCTTGAGTGTAGCAGTCTTTTTTGGAGCATTGCTCTCAAAACCATACTTTTCGTTTCTGATTTGTTGTCTACATTTTCCTGTGAAGTACTGAAGGATAATACTTGTGCAGCATTAAAAAAAAAAGTAAATATAAATTCTTGTCTTTTTTTCAAATGGGCATCAATTAATTTTTGTAAAGTACAAATATAGCTGATTGAAAAAATGGAAACATTTTAAAAATCAAAATTATTTTAGTTTAAATTTTTCAGATTTGTTTGATATTTCTTTGGATAACTTCTTGTTTAATTAAAATATTCTGGCTTTGTAAATCATAGAATCCTAGAATGGCTTGAGTTTGAAGGGACTTTAAAGCTCATCTAGTTTCAACCCCTTGCCACGGGCAGGGACACTTCCCATAAGACCAGGTTGCTCAGACCCTCATCCAGCCTGGTCTTAAACACTTCCAGGGATGAGGCTTCCGCAGCTTGTCTGGGCAGCCTGTTCCAGTGTCGTGCAAATATAAATTTAAAGTATTATCCAGCCATTTCAAGAAGCGGTTGGTTCCAATGGAAAAACTTTAGGAATAATTTCACTGATTAATTGTAGTATAATACTAAACCATACTAAGTAAAATAACTTTTCAAAACAAAGACCCCTGTTAATTAGATATATTCAAAATAAATATGAAAGTGACCATGACCGTTTTGCAGTAGAGACACATGAGGCTGGGATTCTGAAAGATTTTTAATATTTTAGCTATGGAAATTAGTCATTTGGGGAGCTTTGTGATTAAATATTCTCAGGTATTTGTTTTCACTGAAAATAAACCACAAAAAAAGACGACCTTTCATGTGCTGACTCTTAATAATGCGGCTGGTGGCAGAGCTTAGCAGTGAGGGTGGCAGAGCGTTCTGAGGAGCTGGCCCCCGCATACCCCGCTGTGCAAACCTCGGCGGCGGGTTCCGCGCTGGAGCCCCGCAGAAATGCGGCTCTCCTGGCATCTTCAGCAGGTGCCCGGCGCTCTGCAGAGGAGGCAGCGACAGATGGCACTGCTGTCATGACAGAGCGCGTCACTGCTCAGATGTGCTGCATTCGGTTCTTCACGTAGCAACCGTTCAAAATAATTGAATGATAGTGCAAGTTACAATTGACTTCAGGCAGCATTATTTTATAGCAGTCAAATTTTGTTTCCAGGTTTAGATTTTTTTTCAAAAAGGAAATATTTTTTTTTATCCCATTCCTGCACGAATCTATGTATGTGTTTATATTTATTACCAAGTTCCTAGGCTAATTGATTACTCTTTTTTTTTTTTTTTGAAATTAAGGTTGTGCAGATGCACATGCAATATTAAGGAAACATTTTTTTGTGGGGAGGAACTTCTTGCAGGGTTTTCTCAGTAGGGAAGTGCTAAAAATCAAAACATATAACGTCTTATTTTTGTATTATCTCATTGCCTGCAATCAAGCTGGTTTTTATGCTTAAAAAGTTGTTATGAGAATTATCAGTAACTTTTATAGCAAGGCAAAGTGAGTTCTATGTGTAAAAGTTACTGTAAATTGGCAGACAAGATAAAATTTGTTAACCTTTGGTAACTCTTTTGTGCATTTGTGATATGCTGTGTGATTGCTGATCGTGCCGAGGGATTTCCAGGAGTTCAAAGGACTATAGACTGGGATAAGAGTTGCTCAAAAGGGGTCAAAAGGCGTTATAGTGTTAAGGGTCCAACGTCCAGCACTGAAAGAAGGGTCTGTTTAGCAGAATGACCAGCTCACAGTGGCAGTCCTGTTCTCTGGGGAAGATTTACACAGCTGTGCTGTAATATTCTATGGGTCTTAGTGCTGGAAATATGTTAGAAGTACAGCAGCATTTGCAAAAATGCAATCACATCAATATACATATTTATAAATGTTACATGATAATAAGGGTTTCTATGGCTTTATATAATATATTTCAAATAAGATAGTGCTAGCTACTGTCCCTGATTACCTTTCAATGCTAACCATTCCATATTTGTGTGAGCTGCACTTTCTTAGATATATATTAATTCTTAATACTTATTTATTAAATTCTAAACCAACTTATTAAATAGTGAGACCAGCCAAAAAGAAGGCCTAAGTTCAAGTGAGAGTCCTCAGAAATTTGAGATAAATCCTTAGAAAACAAGGACCGTTCAATTGCTGAAATGAAGAAAATTAACCATGTGAAAGTTTCTTTTAAACTTAAGAAAAAAGTGTATGAAACTTTGGTATGTATAGTATTCACTTACTGTCTTTGGATGATCCTCTTCCACTAGAGCTACAGACAATCCTATTGCTGTAGCTTTTCATCAGCTTAGTGGCATTGCTCTCCTTTGGCGGGCTGCGAAAGTGATAGTTTCATTGGTTGTCTCAGTAGCTTTTTTTATATCCCTGTAGAATCTGTCCTCATGCTGAAGAGAAATTCGGGGAAGTTTTCTTCCCTTGCCCTTTGCTAAATTGTCCTCGACACAGATAAAGTCACACTAGAGGAGGGTATGACAAAAACATTTCCGAAAACAAAGAATTTTCAACATCCTTTAATAAAGAGACCTCTGTGACCTGCTAAATGATTCTCCCACCCAATGGTTCTTGTGTCTGTTCCAATCCTACATGTTTTCTATTATATAAGCTGAAAATTTTATTACTCTGTCGAGTCTATTCATTATGGTTATATAGTTCAGCACTGAAACTTTTACTGTAGTCAGCTGGGATGTAGATGTACAAGGCCTTAGATTCTCTAGGCTAACTCATCTTGAAACTCTCTTACTGTTCTCTAAATGCCCAGACACATACTTCAGTTTGAAAGTGGAGTACAGACTTTGGTGTGTGTTTGCTTTCTTCCTAAAGACTCAGCACTGGGTACCTCAAGCTGTGGAAATTCATAGCCTTATTGACTACATGTTAATTTTCGTGTTTAGATACAAATTAGTGGCAGGAATGAGATTTTCTTGGAGCATTTGAAGACATGTGGTTTGGGTTTTTCTTCTTTTTTTCTTTTTAACTGCATCCAAGATGATAGACTCTTAAGACAGGACAACCAAATATCGAGCTTCTATGATTAAAATGTGCCTCATGAACAGTATAAGGTAGATTTGATTTCTTGATAACTTACCTCTTTCATGCAATCATAGGTCAAAATCATTATTGACTTATGTCAAATGGCAATGTTTATGGCACCGAGGCATGCAAATAAAATTTATTTGCCATATAGTCAAGCGCCAGCTTTGGTACACTCTCCATGCTCTTTCAGCCTGCAACAAAATCCATAAAACTAAGTTCTGTTTACAGTGAACAAACCAAATTTAATTAATAAATGAGTTTACAAGAAAAAATCAATTTGATCCAAGATTAAACACCTGCCTGATTTTCTGCCTGATTCCCTACTTTAATTTTCAAACCAATGGTCACAATTTCTTTTCTGATGCTTTTCTTGCCTCGTCAGCCACATAAGTATCAAGCTATTTAAATTAATTTGATGGATGTTTCATGAACACAGGAAATCATTGAATATATAACATATCTCAAGTGCCTTGTTGCTACTGAGTATTCAGTATCTGTCCAGGTTAAATAGATCCACCACACTAAGCACTAATGTACCAATACAAAAGTATTATTAACCTGAATACTCTGAATGCAATGTAAAACATTCCCCAATAATCCACTGCTTTTGAGGTAAACCTCAAAAGAACAGAAGAAAATCACCAGACCTATTACTAGTTAAAGGGCAGATCTGTACTTCAGGTATTTTTTGTTTGTCTTTGAAGTGTTTGGTCAGGATACCTTCATTACAGTGTTAGCAGTCAAGGATTACTCCACAAATTGCTGATTTGCAAGGAGTCAACTAGATTATAAAGCTTCGTATATTTTTAAATATGACACAATTTGGTTCTTGCTTGGTAAGATGACAACTCAAATGAGTATAGTAATATCCTGGAAAGAGGATATTTAATACCTTAAATGCTACTATATATCCAGTTACACTCTGAAAATAAAAAAAAATATTTGTTATTTTATTGAATCATGTGACTCCTGGTAAACTACTCGTCTGAATGCTTTATCACATCTTTTCGTATTCAGTGTTTTGAGAAACTAGGAGGCAAATGCGAGACCTGCATAATGACCTTGTCCCAATAACCATCTCCAGAAATGTCAAGACTCTACTAAATATACTAACTGCTGAAACATTGTCATGAAGGAATCTACATTTTAAATAGAATACGTATCCTTTTTTTGCATCTGCTTTTTCTTTTGTATCTTTCCAAATTGTTTTTCTGTGTTTCTTTCTCCTGGATGCCAAACATTATTTAGAATTAGACTTGGATTCTTGAAGCATGCATTATTTTGTTACTCTTATGTTCTAGTAGATTTCCAGATTTTCTGGGTTGCAAGTTTAGTTTCTGAGGGTCCTGGGGAAAAAAAAAAAGTAAATCGCTTTTGGAATTACTCAGTGAGATCTTACAGTAATTTAAACTGACGACTAGTTACACTGCATCCCTCTAGACATTGGTGGCAGAATATTTAAATAAACAAAATGTGTAATGATCGATGTGGAATGTGCAGTCCAGCATCCCTAAGTCACTGGATCCCTTTACATGTGCTCTGTTACCAAGAACAACCCTAATGATATCCTCAAAGGTTAATTACACAGAACTGTGATGGATTCTAAGTTTGAATGTTTTGTGAACTGCAAGAGCAAGGTTACCCAGTTAATGAGTGTGTGTGACTGTATTTAATAAATCTGAGGCAAAAAGCCCCGACAAGCCAGTGATGCAAAGGGAATCCCTTACCACCTCCCATCCAGCCAGTTTCCGAACACCAGTTACCTTGGAAAGACTACCTCCTGGTTTTTATTGCTGAGCTTGACATTCTATGGCACAGAATATCCCTCTGGTCAATCCAGGTCAGCTGTCCCAGCAGTATTCCTTTCCAGCCATTCACCCACCTCAGCCTGCTTGCTGCGGGGAGCAGAGTGAGAAATGGAGAAGCCTTGACACTGTGCAAGCAGTGCTCAGCAGTAGCTAAAACCCTGGTGTCTCACTGGTTTGGTCACAGCTGTAAAACACTGCACCATATTGGCTGCTGTGAAGAAAGTTAACTCCATCCCAATTAGACCCAGTACAATTCTGTAGGGCAGGGGATGTGTTTCTATGCTGCGTTCAGAGTGCCATAGCGTGATGTGCTCTTGGTCTTAGACAAGGACAGGTGATTCCTGTGCAGGACTAGTGAGTGATATTGCACGGTAGAGAAATGCTTTGTGTGAGTCAGCAAAAGAACCTGTGGAACCAGGGCAGCTCTGGCGAAGGTGCAAACCTGGGAACTGTCAGATCAAAACTGGAATGGGGTATACTGAACTTATACTGAACAGGTGCCTGCTCTTCCAGCCTATTAGGAAAAATAGGGGTTTTTTTTGGCTGTTGCTTTTGAATGCAAGTATCTAAACTCCATGTATGTCCTGTTTTGGAGCTGAACTTAAGTCAGTGATAGTTTGTGGCAGTACTCTACCAAACAAAACATTTAATCTGAACCCCTCAAAAATGCAAAAGAAATGAGAATACATCATCCAAATTTCTGAAAACTGCTACTGCAAGCATTAATATAATGCTGCAACATGAGTAAGTAATTATTAGGAGTATAATTATTTCCGTTCTATGTCCCTGTTTGGGACATAAACCCTGCAAATCTTCAAGAAATTTACTTAAGTCCACACAAAAGCCTTAGTGGTAAATAAACACAGATGTAACATAATGGAAACATAAATTTTGCATGTGAAAGCCAAACCACATTATTGTCTGTTTATCACCAACTATACCAGGATAAAGTACATAAATACTCAGTGTTCTGTAGCTAAAGGGGATGAATTGTTGCTCAAAGCAAGAAAAGGAACTACAGAGATTTGAATAGCAAAATACTGGCTGACAAGAGATGCCATTAACACTATTCCGGTGATAAAAAACAGATGATAAAAATTTCTATTGAAAGACATCTGTTTACTAAAACAAATATTCTGATGTACAGCAGAAGACTTTTCCTCTCTTGCTTTCGTGTGCAATGCCCAAAGGATGTAAAGAAATCCAAACCAAGAATAACTACCTTCCTATATTTTTTACCAAAATTAAAGCAAAGTAAGATCCTTCCTACATTTATTAAACCCTGTATAGCAGGAAATCTCTCAGCAGGTTTATTATAAAGGATGTTTTTGAGAGATAACCAGCCTTTATTGCAAATGTTTAATTATGTTCAAAGCACATTTGTGCTGCGTTTGTTCAAGAGTATCGCTCTCATCTCAGTTTGCGCAAACTTTGGGTAATATGACTAAGGTGATATTATCAGATTAGTACTGGCATAAAGCTAATTAGTAATGTTGTTACTGACACACCTTTGAAATGTTGACCCTTTTATTGAGAAGAAGGAATGTTGCTTCCAAATTAAACAGAAACAAAGGTAACTGAGTATCTCTAAGGTACAGGTCAAAATCTGAAATTGATAATTCTGAAAAAAATATTTAGCCTAGGTCCTAATACTTGTGAGGAATTATGTAAGGAAAGTAAGGGGATTTGTATCTGCAAGTATCAAGTGCATGTCATTTCCCACTGAAAATTTTTATATTTCGTGCAACTCGTGTATGAAGGTAAAAGCATCCTTACATTTCTGTTATGTTCTATCTGTTCTGTGAGACTGTTGTACCACCACACGATACTGCTTTCTTTAAAGACTTTTTTTTTTCTCAGCATATGGTGAGAATTGATCAGAATATGTGCTGATCTGATCAGAAATTTAATTGACACTGCCTCATCTTGTTCTTTTAACTATGTGATCCAGACTAGGTCTATATTTGACTTCTTACTGTCTATAACAATCAGTATCAAGTATCTAAACCAAGCAGCCTTAAGTGTTGCAGCAGAAGATCCAGTTCAAGTGAAAACATTGCCAAGGTTTTGGCTGTCAACAATTGACAAACGGACTTGTTTGCAGCAGAACAGAATCCAGATCAATGGCTTTGACATCGATCATGTAACGAGTGTATTTTTAAATACAAATTTTTGTTGAGAATATCTTAGTGTGGCTAAATAAGTCAGTGAGTTATTGCTCTTAGTGCTTTTCTATTTAATTCTGTTCCTTAGGAAGTGTTGCTCATATGGCAAGTTGCCCGGGTGCTCTCAGTTAGACCAACTGCTGTCTGTGGAGAAAGTTATTTGCATTACAAGTGTTCACGCAAAGGGCTTATGCTCAGATATGAAACTTAAGTGGTTGTTGATGGAGGAGTTGCTTCTGCTGATTATCTGGATGGTTGCTAGACTTCTCTTTAGGCTCGCTAAAACTTGAATCACGCAGCAAATACAGAAGCAAAGGAGGGAAATTAGGAGAAATAAGTGTGTGCTTTGTATATTTACATTCTGAATTAATGGGAACCAGCAAAGACCTTTGCTGCAACACACGTGCCCCAGCCATGTGCCATCCTGCCCAGCTGTTTAGGCACGATAAGGTTGATGGAGCAGTGCTGGACCAGCAGCAGATCTCTGTATGACAGTTGTGCACCAAATGGTGTGCCTGAGGGGCTGGATAGGTTCCTGATACGGAATGCTTGATTTGAATGTAAGATACAATTGCAATAAATCTAAGTCTCTTCCTTTGCTGCTGTAGGAACTGTATCACAGAGAACTTACCACAAACCTCTTGTGTTCTGTATTAAAAATGGGAGGTGAGGTGTTATTGCCACTACGATTAGATATGATAGTTTGACCTGATTAGTCTTCTTTTAATCTAGGCTACTTTTCCTCGCTGTTCCTGTGCAAGCAATGCCAGTTACCACACACACTCAGTTTATTTTTGGAAGGTAGCCATGTCCTTTTACCTTCCCTTTTATTAGGCTGTGATGTCTGTGCAAGAGATGAATTATTGGAACATTTTTGTTGTTTGGCTGTTTTATGTAACAACTAACCTAGCTAAGTGAGCTGCTTTGTGTAATTTCAATATTCTGTGTATTTATCGTATTACCTGTAACTCGTTAATTTCTACAACTAGCACCTTTGCACTTCACTAAAACCAAGGAAAAAAGATGTTTTGATACCAAATACTGTGGACCACAGTATTATCTCACACCAGGCTAATGCTATGGCTAAGACTAGAATCTGGCATTATAGGAAAAGGAATCATGCTTCAGTAAAATGTTGTGAGTTTTCCAGAGTGATTGAAAAGTATAATTGCGATGTGAGTTTCTATTTATTTCTCTTGGATTTACTTCAAGTATGGGATGCCAAAGCCTCTAAATAAAAACTTAAAGGAAATTGCTGTTTCTTAGGTTTGGAAAGACATGCTGTCCTTTATCTGATTGTATTCAACAAGAGGAATTGCAGGGTCCTACACCTGGGGAGGAAGAACCTTAAGCTCTCATACATGCTGGCCATGACCCAGCCTGAAAGCATCTTTGTAAAAAAAGACCTGAGGGTGTTGATTGACACCCAGTCAAACATGAACCAGCAGTGTACCCTTGTAGCAAGAAGGCTAATGGTGTTCTGGGCTGCCCTAGGCGAAGTATTGCCAGCAGGTCGAGGAAGGTGATCCTTCCCCTCTGCTTAGCACTGTTGAGGCCATACCTGGAATGCTGGGTCCAGTTCTAAGCTCCCCAGTACAAGAGGGACATGGACATACTGGAGAGAGTCCAGCAAAGGGTCATGAAGGTGATTAGCAGCCTGGAGAATCAATCCTATGAGGAAAGACTGAGAGCTGGGACTGTTCAGCACAGAGAAGAGAAGGCTCAGGGGGAACTCATCCAAGTGTACAAATACCCGGAGAGAGGACGCAAAGAGGACAGAGCCAGGCTCTTTTCAGTGGTGCCCAGTGACAGGACTAGAGGCAATGGACACAAACTGAAACACAGGAGGGTCCATCTGGACATGATATGGTTAGAGCCTTATCTTCAGTCCTGGCAGGAATTACAACGTGAGCCATCCATGCACAGTGCAGGTAACTTTGATATGATTTGCTTTGGTTTCCATACTAATGTTGGTTATAGTGCTGCCTGCTAATGATGCTGGGTAAACATGGGAATTTTTTCTGTCTCTGGGAGATTTTTTTTTTCCATTTCACTTGGAGCACGAAACCTGTGTTTCCAGCCAAACTTGCCGAGTTGTGTGTTTCACAGTAAGCATGGCAAAGGGATTTCACTGCCTGTTCTGCAGCGGGAAGATGTGTCGCATACCGTGCTAAAGAGATTGGAAATTCAGTAACAAAATTGCTAGATGGTGTCCAGAACACCAAACTACTGTTGAGCAACCTACTGTTCTCTAGTCAGTAAGTTGTGGCTGAGCAACAAATTCCCTGAGAAGAGACTGACAATTTGCAGTGTTACTGTAAAACAGGTACCCAATGTGATGAGTATTGTCTGCAGTGAGGGCTTTTTTCCCAGTCTCACCTGTAGCTTCAGGCTCCTGACAGTCCCCATGGGAGCCATGACAGAAGTCTTTCTGCTTGAATTCTCTGTCCAGCCTGTACTGAATCTTTTGCCACTTCTCACTAATCCAGTGAACTGGAAATTCACCATTGGAGGGAGGTTTGCTGGATTAAAAAAGTACTGAGTGAGATTTCATGGCCAAATTTTTCTGGCTGCTGAAGTTGATGTTGCTTCAGTAATCTGGATTTTTTTGCTGAGGGACTTTGGGATTGCAGCAAAGTATAAATTTATGCTAGAAAATTTCATTGATCTTATCTTTCCAGACAGTATTTTAACAGAACTACTAAAAAAATAAATTCAAGTGTATTCTACAAGGGGCCATAAAATGGAACAATTTTTCTGGTCAGGATGTAAATAGAATACTGGAAAAAGTATTTCTACTTTTGTATTTTACTTTACTATTTGAGAAATTCAGTCCACAGTATATCAGCTAAACCAAAAAATAGATTAGCATCCTATTATGAAATGTATTTCCTGTTTTCCTCTCCCTAAAGCTCTTGGGCACAATCCATAGTAGAGTCAGCTCTCCTGTATATAATGGATGACACAGTGAACGTGAATTAGCGATACTCTGGTATTTGAGGGTAAAGACAAACATCATAGTGGTTGTGGAACCAGTCAACAGGACAAGTAGTGCTTCACAGTGGTAAGGGTGAGGGTACATATTGTGACAGTCTTCAGGAACATAAGAAGCAGCTGTAAGGTTGAGCAGGAGATTTAGTCTCTCTGGCATTAACTTGTTGGAGGCCTTTGAGCACAAGTTCTCTCTCAGGAACGATATAGGGTTGATCCTGCAGTAGGAGAAAACTAATCTACATGGTCTTTCAAGAACTATCTGAGCTCTATTTTCAGATGAGTTCTTTACTTTAGTGGTATTGTTATATTACTTTATGTACAACAAATTGTGTTTTTTTAAAAAAAGTTGCAGGATGTTAAAAAACCACACATTTGATCAGCATCATATGAGCTGATTACCATTTTGTTGACATGAATGATATTGGTAGATGCACACATCACTATCAGTTTCTCTAAGTGGTAGTGTAAAAAGTAGCAATCTTATGATGTATTGGATTTTTATGGGGACTAGTTTATATTTAAAATGTTGATATTCCCTGCAGGAGTATTTGGCTTGGCTGTCATAACAGCCAAGTCAGAACTTAGAGTATTTAATTTAAAATAAATGGCAAGGGATTATTCTGGTGGAGTACATTTACAGAGTGTTAGTTTACATGGTTCTAGAAGCAGAGATTGATTGACATTTGTGTTTGTGTTAACTCTACAATGTGAAAGACCTGGAAAGGGAACACATGATGAGAAATGATGTGTGATTGTCATGTCCTGAGTAGAAGAAAACAGTAGACTGTCACAAATATTCAAACAGAAAACAGAAATACTTTGGTGACGATCTATTCAGAGCTGGCTGTATCTCTACATTCACCTCTAACGGGTGTCTGTAGAAGGAAATGATAGACTACGAAAAGGCCTGTCCACTAGGAAAGAATCCTTCTTCTGTGTAGCTGACAGGATATTATTATATGTTTAAGGAATGGGATTATTTCCTGGAAGACTACTGATAATGACATAAAAACTCTTCTCACATCAGGAACCATTTAGAAAGCTGTAGTGAGCAAAACTCAGCTCTCTGTTGAACAAAATTGTACTAATGTATCTGTTTTGTAAATCTATAATTGACTATGGATCTAAGAACTATGAATATCATCTATTTGATCTTCTGTAAGGCCTTTGACACAGTCCCCGCCACATACAGAGGGTAGTGGTCAATGGCTTAATGTACAGATGAAGATCAGTGACAAGCGTCCATACAGGGATGAATATTGTTTAATATCTTCATTGATGACATAGACAGTGGGATTGAGTACACCACTGGCGAGATTGCAGATGACACTGAGCTGAGTGGTGCAG
>VWZK01013831.1:0-87172 GCA_013396935.1 Baryphthengus martii
ATATATACACATATATACACACATATATAGTACATATATTACTTATATATGTTATTTATATATTATTTAATATACCTCCATATTTATGTTGGACAGCTGCACAACATAGGGTCAATTATTACACCTCTAAAAGTCATTCGTAGTTTAAAGATTTCTTTGTCACCAAGCACAAAGAACAGCAAAAATATTAGACACTGTGTTAAACGCATAAATAGACTCAGCTGACTTAGCAAACATGTGACTAGCACATTGCTGCTCAGAAATTTCTTGTAAAGTATAAGGTATGAAGCCAAAAAGGAAGTATAACGCAATATGTTCTTTAAAGTTACAATGGAACATATGAGAAAGAAAAGACAATGCCATATGACTTACTCTGTAACTAGTCTAACCAGAAAGAATAATTATAGTCAACTCTCCATTAATACTGGGTGGATTATCGAATTTGGAAATAAATTACGCTAAGGGTGCACAACAGCTGCCTTGTTTCCAAACATGCCAATTAAAGCTGGCAGGGCTTATTAACTCACGCACAGCACCGTCCATGTTCAGCACTGCTGCTTCCAGATCCCAGTTGGGCAGTTAACTAGGAAATCTCTTGGGCAAACCAGGAAGCACGGCATCGAGACCCTCCAGTCCCGCAGAAGGCACAGTCCCCAGCTGCCATCTCATGCTGTGGTCCCTTCTGTCACGTGAGCAAAGACAGTCTGGAGAGAACCATACTCGATCAGCTGGTTACCAAGGGATATTCCTGACCAGCCTCAAGCAGGAATAAGACTCTCACGTGTGGAACTCCAAATTCAAGTTTGAAGATGCATTGATTTCTGTGAAACTGCAGTAGTACTGGAGAATTTTACATCACTTTGCCACAAGATTTATAGAGCAGACAAATCTTGACCTTACAGATCAATCCAAGCTTTCTCCTTCTTTCCTTGAAAATTGTTCACTCTCTCAACTATGAGATTATTGGCCTACATTCAGGCTTTTGCTGGAAGAAAGCAGCATCTTTTCTTAGAAACAGTATAATTAGTTCATGTAATGAATTGCTTCATACTCGACGCTCAATTATTTATTGATTCTATTCGGTACTATCAGTTCTTATTACTTTTATAAGCAGTATGTGTCAATTTAATTTTGGCCATTCTAGGGTTCTTACCTTAATATTTCACATTCTAAGAGGCATCCATCTTAACACAATCAAATCATCTGTAGGTTACAGAATACACACATAAAAATTAATTGCACTGCTTACTGGAAATGTTCTCCAGCTCACTTCATATTGCCATGACAGGTTTTTTGAACATTCAGGTGATGTATTCTAAGTACTGTGTCTGCTGTTTCTCTGTTCTCTTTCCATATGTACAACATTCCCATCAAATCTGACTTTCAAGAGCTATGAGAGTCCTTTTCACCAGCCAGATGTTCTGTACTAACCAAGTATTGCATTCAATACCCAGATCTAGAAGACAGGAGCAGAAGTGTTGTTGGTCCACTGCTAGCACTGCTCAGTGCAGTGAGCAACTCCTGGCCCACACAGCAGGATAAATGCCAGGCCACTTCTCTTTCAGAGGACGATAAAATTCCATGCAATATAAACCTACTGAGACAGTCCTGAAGAAGTCGGCTTGGGTACCAGATGCAGCACAGGTACAGCAGTGCCCTAGAAACTTGCCACCTGGAGCTGGACTGGCCAGGCTGCTTCCAGTGCCCTGTCCAGGCCTGTCAGCCCAGCGCCTCAGCACTGGTGCCGTACACAAAAACCTATGACACCCAGAGACAGTGTCTTCTCGTGTCAAAGGCTTAGACACCCCCTACCCCAAGCTCTGACTGTACACAAAGGCACCCATTTTTTTTTATATCGCTACTGCTGTACAAGTAAATTGTTGACATTTTTGGTGGTAGTACTATGAGTTATTGTTAATTATTTTAGAAATATTACTTGGAGCTATCAAGACTGAAGAAGAATAATTCTTGAGACCTAATCGACACGGGTGACTGGGAAATTAATTGCAATTATCAGTAATCCAAGGAAAAGGTAATTTCAATTATTAGTAGGCAAGATTTCAATTTTTCAAAAACTTAAAAACACCTGGACTATACTGGGAAAGTTCAATAAAAATGTTTTGATCACTATATGTAAGCAATCCACCAAGTTTATAGTTGCGTAAGGAATGATGCAATAAAGAATGATGGATAGTCAAAGCGTCACCCTTCAGATGTTACTGAAGTGTTTTTTATTTTATTTAAATAAAACTAGTAGAACCTGTTCTGGAAATAGCTACCCTCAATTTTAGAATAACAACAGGCTTCCACACTTGAACCTTAGACTAAACAAAGCCATCAAGGGGAACAAGATAAAACCTTAAAGGTTATAGCTCTTGGGAGGGAAGACAATGTGAAATAAAACCACAAACCACTGGCCTGGTTTTCTGGGTGAAGGAAATACTTCAATCCAAAAGGAAAGAGCTGTTGCTGAACTATTTTGAGACTAGAGGGGGAAAGAAAAGGGCAGAGTTGTAAAAGAAATACTTGGAAATATTCAAAAATGCCCTCCAGCTACTTTAACAGATCCAGAAAACGTGATAAAGCTTAGTCTATTCTTCCTCAGTGAACTTCAAATAATGTTTTCAAAATCTCTGAAGAAAGAAAAATAAGACTTTAACACAGCCTGACAAAACTGGCTCAAAAATGATTATGAACTCTGAAGTCTAATGCCTAACTAGTGCATTACTTCATATTCTGTAAGCAAAAAAAATCTCTGACTTCTTTCCACCATTCTAAAATTCTCTGAAATAACATTATGATAAAACTGTATCTATTTTTGTTTTCTCATTATGTAAATATATACTGTCATACTTTGTATTTTTGGTATTAGCTAGTGATTTTTATTATGGCTCGGTGTCTTTATTCAGGCGGGAAAAGCGGGCAGAACGTGAGAAATCTGTTCTTACTCAAGGGCCTGGAACAGGGAGTCCAGCTTCAGGACCAGTGGAGCAGTCACACCAAGGCAGGCTTGGCACATTGGGTTAAAGGTCCTATCTCAGGCTTCAGAAGCAATACCAATCAATGTCAGACCCACAGAAATATCTTAGCCAAAATTATAGGGTTCAATGATCATTTCTCATACATAATTAAAGCAAACAATCATCCTGCTGATCTGCAAAACTTTCCTAAGGCCACCTGCTCACGTACAATCTTTTAATCAGAAAAAAAACAACCCCAAAACTGTATTAGCATTCACCTTTCTTGCCATATAAAATGCTCACTATTGTTTAAGAATGACAGAAGTGGAAAACTCCACTGGGATTTTGATGTGAAGAGCAGGCACTTACCATAATGGCAAACCAGGCCAATACTAATGTTTGGAATTCTTTTACAACTCAAGTTGCATTTTTAAAAATATTATTTTTGTTCTTTTAAAAGAGAGCAGCAACTGGAGTTATCTGAAGATTGTGAAATTTCTTAAAAGATGGTAACATCATTTTACAGCCAATAATTTTGTTTGTATATTCCATTTAATTGGCAGGACTCTTCCCAAACTCTTAGAAATGTTTTATTTTTGTAAATGGGACTCTGACAAGCCACACTGGAACAACAAAAGCTACAGCTGACAAACATGAACAACTGATCCACAGATTGGTAACTATGAACTTTTAGAGATAAGCAGGCATTCAAAAGCTTCGGCCACCTATCAGAACGTGAACCTAATGAAAACACTCATGGATCAAGCAAGACTCTGCTTATTCTGAAAACCTTAGCTTTGTTCAACTAAGTATCTGAATTAACATCCAAATGCTGAAGTTATCAAACGCAATGAGGACAGCAGTAAGAAACAGTTTTTTACATGAAAGACCAGTAACTTAAAATGCATCCCTTCTAACCCCTCCAAGTGTAGGAATACGGCTGGGGGGCTTGACCTGCCGGGAGCACTCTGCGGTCCCACAGTGCTCCTTGCAGACTTGTCCATAAACAAGACGAAACACAGATGCCACAAATGAAGGCTACGTGCAAACAGGCCCATCTCAGCCAGCAGCTGGACACTTCCTAAGATGCAGCCGAGTCCCTGGCATACTTCTGAGCCACCCAGGATGCCGGTAGCCTGGCTGACCTTGCCCGCAGACCCCAGCCCTGCAGCGCCCCTGAAGAGCCAGGACACCCCGAGGGGCACAGCACAGGGCTCACCCACAGCTGAAAGTCCTCTAAGACCCACAAGCCCAAGCTCGAGGATGTCACCTTCCCTTGGTCTCCACCACACCCGCACATAGCAGGGAGATCTCCCACAGCTGAGGAGGGGGATCCCACAGCCCCTGCTGCATCCCCCTTCCCACCACCCTACTGTCCAGGGGACGGTGCTCAGAGCGGGAGGCCACTCCAGCCTCCGCTGCCCGCAGCTGAGGAGGAGGTGAAGGGGAACCCTCCAGCTGGGACCTCCGTCCCCACGGGCAAGTCGGCAGCCGCGACAGCCTTGCCCGAGGAGTTAATGGCGGCAGGAAGCCATCCCCCGCCTGCCGCGTTCCCTCCAGCCGCCGGCCCTCCCCGTGACTCGCTTCCTCCGGCCGACGGGAACTGGGAGGAGTGAGCGGCCCGGCGCTACCACNGGCGGGCTCCCGGTGGGCGGAGAAGTGGGTCAGGGTCACTTGGCCTGTCGGAGCGGTCAGGAAGCGAGCGGGGATGCTGTGCAGCAGGTAAACAGCACCCTTGTGGCGTCGTGGGAAACCTTTGGTCTCCTCCTGGGCGTCTGTCGGGGAAAACAGGCCGTATCTGCTCCTGGGGGCCTCCGGGGAAGAGGGCTGCACCCCAGGGCGGAGGGGCAGGGCATGAGGAGGCTGGAGCACGGTGCCTTCTCTTCTCACTTCCCTCAGAGAAACCCCTTCTTTGGCTTTTTCCTCATACTGTCCTGTCTTGCTGTGTGCTTACGGGCTGTGAGTGTCGCCCTGAAGAGTTTGAGGTGTGTTGGGGAAGGGTAGGTGAGAATGGCTCCTGGTGCCCAGGTTTCCCCCGAGGTCCCTGAGGGAAAGGCAGACTTTTCCACTATGAGTCATCTGTCCCAGGTGACAAAAGTGGGCTGAAGGAATGTCACAGCCAGCGTCCCTGCTCTTCCTTGCTCATGCTGAGGCATCCCAAGGGCGGTAGTTCAGATACAAGGGCTTTCCATGAAGATAGATAATGTGAGATGAATCCCACTGAAGATGACCTGAAGGAGTCTGAGAAACGAGGACAGGTAGTGGTTGCCCATTGCTTCCCAACTACAAGCGGAGGAGGACACATTCATTGCCTCACCCCAGTGGTGCACCCAGCCCAGTGCAGACCCCCGTGCCCCAGAGCTGGGGCGATGCAGCTGCAGATGTGACTCCTGAAGACTGTGGAAAACCCACAGCAAAGAATGTGCCGTGTCATTATGTTTTCAGGGGGCAGAGGGGTGTGAGGCTGCGAGGGCTGGGAAAAGAGGGTGGAAGAGAAGTATGGGGCAGGGAAGAGTAAGTGGAAATTTCATAGAGGGATCAAAAAGGTGCACTTGAGGACAAAGTGTGGTCCCAATGTACAAAAGTAATTGAAGCAGGGAAAGAAGAAGGGAGGGGCAGGGTGGATCAGAATGGATCCTGCCCCTAAGTAGCCCTGTGTTGTAATCTTGCCTCATCTGCTGATGGATCTGGAGGAGGAATGAATAGGTAAGCTGTGGAGCAGACTGCTGGAAGGTGCTACAGTCTGTCATGAGGCATTTTGAAGGAACGATTGGACATGCACCTGTTGGGACTTAATGAGCCTTGGGGTTCATCTTAATCTTATTTTTCTGTGTTTTCATGAAATCTCATCCTAGTAAGAATGATTTTCATCCTCTGTTTGACATGGCATATGTGGAATTTCCATCCTTAGAGATTTTCAAAACTCCACTGGAAAAAGTGTTGAGTAATCTGATGTAACATCAGAGTCAGCCCTGGTTTGAGCAGGGGTTCGGACAACGTGACCTGCAGAGATCCTTGCAAGCCTGAACTGTTCTGTGTTTCTCAATTTATCAAAATTTGGTAGATTTATTATGAGCAGTTATTAACATTTCTACTATTAACCTCCGCACTGCATTTTGGAGCTGAAGAACTTGACACTCAGGATAAGTGAACTCATTTATTTACCTCTTCAGTCAACACTTCCTTCAACAATTAAAAATGTAACACTGTCTGAAAGCAGCTGAACAATGCACTGAATTGAATTTGGAGGTCTTCATCTTTCTTCTGACCTGAAATAAAGGCTGTTAACATCTCCTCTGCAATTACTGGAAATACCAGGCTACAAATAAACCCAAGTATTTGCAGGATGTTTTGGCTTGATTTAATCATTACTTTTTGTTCAAGTCCTACAACTTTGGGAGGGAGGGGCATTGTTTAATTTTTATAGTGGCTCAGTGTTGCTAAAATCTAATATTTCATGCAAGAAAATGGGGTTTTCTTTTTGCCGTCATGTATTTTGATTAATGTTTTCTTGGGGAGAGTGCTTGATTCACAGTGCAACAGGGTCCCTCTGTGAGCTGGTGCAACAAAATTAAATCAAAAAGGCAGTTGCTGTTCCACAGAACTTAGAGTGTAGCAACTTATAGACCATTTATTTCCACATAAAGTGTCCTGATTTTCCTCTGTCCTGTGCAGTCACAGCAATGTAAAGGGATGGTAAAGTGAAAGTACAATCTCACTTTGTATAAACTATGTGGAGTATGTAGATTACATGCAAGACAGAAGACAATTAGGCCAAAGTTATTTCTTCATCGATTTTCTGAAACTTTATTTTTGTCTCTCCAGCAGTATAGTACTTTTGTGTTGATTCGTCTCCACGTACTGGCTGAAAAAGGCCATACATAAGTAGTGTCTTAATTTTGAAGTGTTTGGCCACAAAGCTGGAGAGAAATGTACATAAGCAGTCATGCAAAAAAACAAACCAAGGGAAATAAGTGAAAGTAGGTTTTTTCCGGTGTTTCCAGAAGCCAATATAATAGTGCTATTAACAAGACCTCCTAAATGTTAGCTTAATGTTTGGATTACTGGGTTGTTAGCATTAGCTGCTATTCCAGAATTTGTCAAAACAGCAACAACAAAATGCTGGTATTTTGTCACAGTGATTTAAAATGGTGTTCTTAAATATAAAAGTTTCCAAGAATAACTTCCAAACCGCTTGAATCATTTATTGTTTTTATTATTTTTGAACGATGTGTTAATAACTGAGGCCAAGACTTACAGAAATTAATTCCCAGAGCAGTTCTACCTCAACCCATATTTATAGATCTGAAAAACTGAACCTACAAAAGTTCCGTAAGATTTAGAAACATGGCTGGCGTTCCTGCGTTTGGAAACCTTGTGCAGCACGCAGAAACGTGTAATCTGTAGCCTACTTCAAGCAGTGTCTTTATGACTTTATTTAGTCTTGGCTTGAGATTTGTCTTGATAAATGTTAAGTTTTATCATTTTTGTCTTCTCTAGATTTATTTTTTAACCATCTTCATACTCTGTGTTTCATGTGCTGTTGTAGCACAAAACAAGGAAGATGAGCACCTTATAGATAGAAGATAGTTTGTTGACATTATTTTTGCTTGTTTTGATGCATCATCGAAGATAAAACGTTTAAAACCAGATATTTTTGAAAAGCAGTACACTTTCAATTACTGACATAATAGCTTAGTCTGGAAAACTCTCAAAATTGTGCCACTGTCCTTGTAGGGAAGTTCTGTGCGAAGGTCCTTTATAAATTTGGGTTCTTGGTATCTGTTTTATTGACTTGGCCTTCTCTCCATGCTTTGGCTTTTATGTTCTCTTTATTTGAAAACTGTACTTTGTGTGACATAGCCCCTTAAATGCTGAGATCTCAAACTAGTTTACCAAATGCATTGGCTGCTGGTGTTTTTAAGGCAGGAGGTATTGTAGCAGCCTAACACCTTAGCAGACTGAAAACATTGAAAGCTTTGGAGTTACTCTCGTTATGGAAGTACTCCCATGCAATGTCTAGAACAGAACCCAAGGACTGACCGCCAGGTCATGTACTTTAACCTCTTTTAGGTTAACTGCTTTTAGACAGCACTAATTTCTTGCTTAGATGCTTCTTGGTTGAGATGAAGTGATAGTTAATCTTAGGTCAGGGTTCTTGAAGGGTGCAGATTTTGAGTTTTTCAGGACAATTATAAAGTCTGGGCAGAGAGTTTTGCCGAGAAGAATAAATGCCTTAGTACATGTACCTTCTGTTAAAATAATGGAGCAACTTAAAATTGTCGTAAGTCTTTGAAATAAGTTTCCCAGATTCGAACCTGGGTACTTCAGGTACATTAGAGATTCCTCTAATAGGAAGATAGATAAAGCACTTGCTCTGTAAAAGGACTTGATAATTATGAAAGTACTGGGGCGTTTATGCATGCCCCTAACATAAGCAGATGAAACTAAGGAATGTCATATAAGTTAGCTGTACAGATGGAAAGACATGGCCAGTTAGCGTCAAACAGATTGGATTTACCAAAGTTAAGACTAAGGATATATCATGACTTTGTTAAAGGGACAACCTTCCCTCTTTTGTTATTGTCGTGATCTAGCACTCTGAAGCTCAGCGTTATTCCAAGATATCTTTGTTTCCCGTCTCAGGAGCTGTGTCAACAGCATAATTCTTTGTTCCTGATGGTTTCACCAAAAACAAACAAGGGGATTCATGTCTTTAAGATAACACAAGTCATTATGCTCATTTTCCTCCCTCGTTTGCTGACAAGGATGAGCTAGCAACATGGAGCAAGTACAAGGTATAGCTGAGTGGGTGTGTACTTCTCTGCCTGTCGTTGCAGATGAACACTCAGTTGTTTGGTGCGATGACATCAGTTAGCTTTGGCAGTGGCCCTTTAAGAGTTGTTCAAGATAGCTGAGAGTGAATAATACTCTGTAAATTATCTCATGGAAACGGGTGCTTTTAATGCACTCTGACATTAGAGAAGTAAAGTGAGCAAGCAGTGGTGTTTGATCCAGAGTCCTTAACGTGGTTTGGATTACTGCAGTCAGCAGGCAGATATTCAGGATTTTTCACATTCCTGATTATATTGGAAGGAATGTCTCTTAGTTAGAGCAAGAGACTGCTAGTCAGGATTTGGCCATAGCATTTTATCACTTCACTTCCTTATGCCTCAGTTTATCTATTCATAATAGAAAGACTAATTTCTACATGTTTTAAGATTCTGAGTAAACAGATTCATGCAAAGTTAGTGTTTTATTATTTCTGATTAATTTGTAATTTTTGGTACCATCTGTTTACAGTCATTTGTGATTCTTTTGAATATTTTCACTTGGGACTAAAACGTTTTGCTTTTTTTTTTTTGTTTTTTTATTGAAGACTCGGTCTTTGCTCAGTGTATTTGAAGAAGATGCAGGAACCCTTACTGAGTATACGAACCAGTTGCTCCAGGCAATGCAACGAGTCTATGGTGCTCAGGTAATTTTTCATTTGTGTTTCTTTTGTTTGATGTGGAGTAGAAGATAAATTGCTATTGTGATGCTGTTACTTACATGAAAGGTGCCAAGTACCTGCACCTCAGGTGTTTTAAGAGGAGGTGTAGGTGCTTTCTATCTGATATCTCAGCCCTTTCATGCCTTGGTGTTCAAAAATGTCATATGCATGAAAAAGATGTTATCTGCTTTGTCTGTCTCCAAACAATTAATGAAAGAAAAAGTGTGGTATGACCTTGTCTTCTGGTACATTGGAAGGCCAGCCTCAACAACCTTGCTTGCCTAATTGTAGACACAGATAGGTATTCAGACTCACTTTAGGCATCTAACATATGCTGTGACTCACCTTTTTGAGTACCTGAACTAGTGAAAAATATGGGAGCAGGAGCAGCAAAAAATAACGTTTTCTAAAGTGCTTACATGACCTACACAACTAAATCCCTCTGAAAGTAAAACCTGTAACATAAATCATATCCAGTACTTTGGGAAATATTCTTGTAAATCTGAGTAATTTTCAGTGAAGCCAGGGTTCCCATGTGCATAAAACTGGTTATTTCAAAAGACCTCTATCTAGGTCTTTAAAGACTGACACAGTATTTCATGGAACTTTTGCAAATATTTATGTAGGTTAGATCCTCGAGTTCCTTAGGAACAACAGCTTTTCTAATCTTAAACCAGTCAATCAGAGGACACAGAGATGAGAAGAATGGAGGTATTCTGAATTTACTGGAAGACTGAGTGCCTTCTTATGTTATCAGGAATCAGTTCAGCTATAAAACTACTGCACATACGTGTCTGTTTAGTGGGATTGCTCTTATGGGTGGCTGACTTGGAAGAGCCATCTGCCCAGGATCTAGCTACCTACACCTGGAAGATCCAGCTTTGGAGAGCTTCAGAGTCCTCGAGTCCTGGATCCTGTGCAAATGCATTCAGAGGCTTACAGCACAGTTGAGATACTTAGAAAACAATGCCTCACACAGCCAGAGGCTGGAGAGGTGTCATGAAGTCAGCACTGAAAGTCAGTGATAGGTGTTTTGGTAGAGTCACTAAGCTTTGAGAGTAGCAAGAGTGTAGGCACTAGATGGTAGAAATCTGAGACCAAAGAGCAAGTGGGATTGAAACAGATGAAAGAAGGAAATCAGAGGCTAAATATGATTTATAAAGTGCCCATCTTGTGGACTACATGTCCCTTTCCCCTGCTGATGCCTTTTTAGGATGACATTTTAGGAAGCAGTTGCTCTGGCCTCTGATTCATGGAAAAATGCTCTGTCTGCTCTTACTCGGCTCTTCCTTTCCACCTCAGTTTTTAGCCTTCTCGATTTATGTTTCCCCACAGTTATGACATTTCCTCTTTCTTCTCTCTGTCTCAGCACATTTACCCATCTGTACTTTGCAGTAGTACTGAGTCTACTTCATTTTCCCAGAACTTCTTGGCCACTTTCTTCCTGAACACCTCCTGCTTCAATTTGATCTAAATACTCAGTCACTTGTGAATATTGGATATGTTCCTTGAAATACCTTATCAGTTTCATGCCATTTTGAGATGGGAGGTGCATAGCAGTTGTATAAAGTCGAGCTTTGTAAGGTTGTGGAGGAGGCCACCCTATACTGCCACTGGCTTAGGAAAACTCAAGTTTAGTGGCCAGTGTTAGGGACTTTACCAAGGACACTGGATCACCATTTAGTGATTGTAGCATTGCTGCTTCTGCTGTTTAATTCCTCGTGAATCACTATGTGACCTCAGTTTGGGTTTGTGTTCTCAGTATCCAATAGCAGCAAAAAAAATGACATTGCAGTGACAAGAATGCATAAGTATTTCATGTTAGTTATGCAAATGGAAAAGAAAACGGAAACTTTTTGTTTGTTTGTTTGCTTGTTTTTCTCCTATATATGCTTTAAAAAGTCTTGCTATTTTTGCAGGGGACCTAAAAGAATATATTAAAATTGGGGCAAAATTCTGATTAAAAAAATTTTTTTTTTAAAATAAAATTTAATAGAAATATTTAATTCAGCCATATATAGTAGTTAATTCTCAAGGGAATGATGGTGTTGTATAGGCTAACTTTGATTTCTGACTAATCTTACCAGGCCTTGCAAATGTCAACATATCCTTTCCAGGAGCCATTTCTGACTATTTCAGAGGAAGATATGCTTTGTGACTGAATTCTCCCTCAATTTTTGAGAGGCACATGCCCTATTGCAAAATTTTATGGTTGCAGTTGGTGTTGAAAGAGAACTTTGGTGCTGAATTGCCCACTAAACATAAACAGACAGTGAAGAAAAATTTATGTGTAATATTGCTTTACTATCTAATCACAACTGGAGAGAAAATAAACTTTTGGTCATGGGTTGTTAAGAAGCACATTGACTGGGCCTCAATAGCAGCCTGATAGGAAGTGCTATGAAGTCTTTCATTTTGAGAGGGAAGGAGATTTAATAGGAGTGTAAAAGTTGAGAGTATTGAGAAACCAGGTTCTGAATTTGCCTTTTTACTCTCCTGACTTAAATTTTGTCTTTGCAAAGTCATTGTCATCTCTTGCTCTGATTTCCTTATTTGAAAATGGGAATTACAGTTACTGACCTACTTTGAAGCAATGACCATAAAAATGGCTGAAACCACAGTCACAGCAGTCAGACAAAACAGCAGTGGATTGTACTAGTCCACAGTATTGAAAAATGAGCGTTTATGCCCCCTCAAAACAGTTTGATAAACATTAATCATGTTTTCTTCCTATCTACGTTCTGAACTTTATAATTTCCCTCAAGTCTCAAACATATTTTCAAGGTTTTCTGGAGTAGTTTACTAGAAGCTTGATGTTTCTTGTTATGAAAACTTAGATTTTCATGTAATTCAAACCACTGTAGCTTGTGATCAAATAACAATAGTTGATGCTTCTAAATGGATGCAGTGGAAAGTCTCAGGGGAGTAGCAATTAGTACCAACTGCATGCTGTTAATTATCCATGCGGATATATGGCTATATTTGTTCCAAAACAGTGCTTTGTGTGCAGAGTAGCAGTAAGTTTGTAAATTGACAGCTTAAGCTGCTCTAAACACTTGAATCAGTGTGTTTGAAAGGAATGCGAGAAAGAGAAATATTTACCCAGAGCTTTTGAAAACACTTAGCAAAGTAGGAATCTTTCGGAATGTTCCTCTTCCCTGCCTCCTGCTTTTTAAGCTACAGATTTCTGCTGGGTTCTGGGGACCTAACTTTTCAGATGTAACATGTATTGAAGCAGAATTTGATTTTGCAAGCCTTTAACTTTTCTAATGCCAGCAGGGCAATTGTTAGGATGGGTGCAGTCACTGGAGTGAACTTCAGTAAACTGATGTATCATAGAATCAAAGAATGTTAAGGGTTGGAAAGGACCTCAAGAGATCATCTGGTCCAACCCCCCTGCCAAAGGAGAATCACCTAGGGCAGACCACACAGGAAGGCCTCCAGATGGGTTTTGAAAGTCTCTGGAGAAGGAAACTCCACAACCTCTCTGGGCAGCCTGTTCCAGGCTCCATCACTCTCACAGTAAAAAAGTTTCTCCTCATGTTGAGGTGGAACCTCCTGTGTTCTAGCTTGTACCCATTATTTCTTGTCCTATTACTGGGCACCGCAGAAAAGAGACTGCCCCCTTCCACTTGACAGCCACCCCTCAGATATTTATAGACATTAATAAGATCTGCTCTCATCCCTCTCTTCTCCAGACTAAACAGTCTCAGTTCTCTCAGCTTTTCCTCATAGAAGGGATGTTCAAGTCCCTTAATCATCTTCATAGCTCTCCGTTGAACTCTTTCCAATAGATCCCTGTCTCTCTTGAGTTGTGAAGCTGCTTTTGTCCCGAGAGTGGAAGGGAGGTATCTGCAGCACCCTTTTGCAGGGTGCAGTGGTGGGCTCACTGCCCAGGCAACTGGAGCCACTTGATGTGGAAGGCTGGTGACACCAGGCTGCAGAGCTTGATTTTGCAAGCCTTCAACTTTTCTAATGCCAGCAGGGCAGTTGTTAGGATGAGTGCAGTCACTGGGTGACTTATCGCTAGCAGATTGCCTTTGGGTGCAAGGCTCTCCATGCGTGACAAGCCCCTGGTTGCTGTGCATGATCAGGGCAGTGTTCTCATGCCTTTGGACACCCACGCCAGATGTGCTGGGGTGGTGACTCTGTTTCACACATGGAATTCTTTAGTGAGAAAAAGATTGCGTTGCTACAAGGCAGATGCAATGTATGATGTCGTGGTTAAGGAGAAGGTGCAGAAGCCAAGTGCATGAGTCGTGCTTGAGGAGTGAGGTTTGGTTGATCTGGCAAACCCATATGTAAATACAGTTAAGTATTTTTATATTTCTTCATCAAATAAACCACATCTGTGTGAGTACATGTTGTACTTCCTCCTGTAATTCTCCCATCTGTGCTGTGGTACCTGAAGTAGTTAGCATGTTAGTGGTCTTAGAGAGGAAATCTTCTTTACAGAGTTTGTTCTCATAGTCCTTCCTCTCTGCAAGCAAGCCTTGGTTATGTATCTGGCATTACTGCTGTCTGATTTCTGTGAGCCTTGTGTTCTTTCTGGATGTTGTATTACCTGAGCAATACGTAATGCAGCAAGCAGGGACCGTTAACAAGACTTCATTTGCTGAAGTTGCATGCTGAGGTTTTTGCAGTGGTGTATAAGCAAAGGGTGCCCAGTTTACATTCCTGACTTCCTACTGCTGTAGTAAATTATTTTCAGAGCTTAAGCATCATCTCCAGTTCTTCATCATACTATAGAATTGGCTCAGATGAGATCCTCACTTGAAACAAAATGCCCTTTAGAAACTCGGGAGGCTGTTGCGTGTCTACTGACTATTAGAAAGGATAAACTGTTAAGCAGGTTAGAGGAAAATAAGATGCATTTTTTTGTGGTTGGAAAGAGGTTTCATCTCATTATTCCTGACAAATCTGTCTAGATACTGAGAGCAGTGGTGGCAAAAAAGGAATAAAAAGAAACCTGTGTTGTCTTTATCAACATAGCCAGAGAGAGAACAGCATGGGAATTGTGAAGTGGGATGCTGTTCAGCGTCTGTGTCTCTTGAGCAGTTGTCTTGTGATTCCAGAGCTACAGGGGCAAAGCAGCAACAGCCTCTGTGGTCACTGCCTTTTTTATGTTCAGACTCTTAAGGAAACTCTTGGCAATTGCGAAGTAGTCTTGGGTTATATGTAGCTCATTACATGGGTATCAGAACAGCCTGTATCTGCCCAGGGTGATTTTAGGTAGTGCTTTATACTAGTGTTATTTTTCTCCCCAAATTCTTGACACCACATGTCTGCGGTTTTCAACAGTGCTGCTTGTTTCATCTTCCTGTGTATTAACTTCACAAGGTTGTAATTCAGTAGATAGATGTCAAGCTCTCTTGGGCATGCAGAGATTTGCATGTTTATTAAGTTGCATAGCTAATCCTAAATATTCAGAATTCTTAAAGTGGTCCTTATTAAACTAACAAGTAAGCACTCATACAGTTTTTTTTTTCTTTTAATTGCTTTCATTTCATATCTGAGGAAACAATTGTGTTACCTTTTCAAATTATAAGACTGTTTCCCCAAACCTTTTGAAACAGTAAAGTTCAAGTTAGTGTTTTGTAGGCTTCCAGTTCCACATAGAGAAGCTTCTATAGAGTATTAATAGGACAGACATTTGCAGTAAATACAGTTGCCAGCACTGACTTCTATGGAATAACATATATATTACTGTTCTGTATGCATTGTAATTTGCATCATATACCTCTGCACTTCCTGAGGTGTATTCACCATATGTTGCGAACAGAGATAAGCAGAACATTATCACATGAGAACTGATGTATTTACAAAGCCATGGGAGTTGTTTTTTAATACTGCCTATGAAGCTGGAGTTGTCACCATGCCTGGAAGCAAGTTTACATGACAGGATTTGAATACTACAAGGAGGCGTAAATGTATGGATGCCCTGCTGGTAGTAATTTTTTTGCAACCAGCTGAAGAGATTCTGTCTCTACTGAATTAGCCATCCTACTGTAGCTGCTTTTTTGGTTTTATAGCAAAATTTTGAGTAGTGTCTTCTGTATCTTGAAGCTATTAGATGATTCTTTGCTGAACCATTCACATTTGTGAGGACCGGATGCCATGCTGTGCATCAGCAGCAGGGCAAGCCGTATGTTGTTAGCCTGATCTTGTAAAGTGCTGGGCAGCTGAGCACCCTGGTGAGGCTCACCTTTTCTCACTCTCGGGTTCATATTACCAAGCAATTTAATATGGAAACGTAAGCCTGTAGGACTGTAACATTTACTAGATTGCTGGAGAACCCCATTCTGTAGGAAGATGACACACACATGTAGACAGCGCTGCATAAAACTGTTGTATCAAGACCCAGTTCTTTCTGTGCTGTGCCTGACTTTGAAGGTAAATGTGCTCTCTAGTTCTGAGAACGTGAAAAGGCTGCAGCTGCCTCATTGACCTCCTCCTTCAACCACCTACCTGTTTTTTTTCTCATTTATGAGGCACTAAGCTTTCTAACATGTAAGTTTTATTACGTGTCATTCTGCAGGTGTGGCATGCATGAATAAATACCTTCACCAGTATCTTTCCTGTTTACATGAAGAAGCCTTTGGCAGTTCTGTTTGTTGGTTACTCACAGAGTTTTTAAAACGCCAGCTTTAGCTGGAGTAGGAAAGTAGTTTTGAAGAAAGCTTCATTATATTGGGATTGGAATTGGGCATGCTAGAATAGCTCTCTGTCTTTAGAAGGTAACTTATAGCTCAACTTAATCCTTTACATGCCCTCAAATCTGGAGTCTGTTAGATGACGCTCTTTAGAAATATCTTCTGGCTTTAATGTGTTGACCTTCAGAGTTTATTTTATAAAAATACAAAAAGAGACCCTAAAAAGGGATGGGCAGCGTCACTGGTAACTGGTTAACAGTGGCATGGAGATTTTATCACAAATGGATTACAGAAAAATCATGTTCTCTTCTGATGATATGAACAGCTTGGTGAATAAAGGTGATAAGAAGAAGGTGGAATCAACCCAGAAAAATCACGTGCCTTTGTTCTGGCACTAGATTAGAAAATAACATTTTCATGCTGACTTATTTGAAGGCAGGGTGAGGTACTGAAATAACTTGAGAATTAAACAATGTTTTTTTAATCTGTTGTTTTTTCGTTTCTGGTAGATGAATGCTAGGTTCGAGACACCACTTCCATTACCTTATCCGTGTGAACCAGTGTTAGTGAAATGTATTAAAATGTTTTTGTAGGGCTAGCATGCCCTAGCATGCCAGCCAAGGTTAAAAAAACAGTCAACACATCTGTAACCATAACTGATTGCTTGATATCTATTTGCATACGGTCCTTTTTTTTTTCCTTCTAATATCCTTTTTTGCATTAATGTTGCAGTGATGTTTTCCCAGCGTAGTAAAACAATCTAATGAAAATGAATGTATTTGCAAGGCCAAATACTGGTTCATTTAGAATACTTGTATTTCTGCTCAGGATTTTGTTTCGTTTCTGCCTGATGAATATTACCGGTAGCTCTCCCACTCCAGAAATGCTCGATGAATTCTGAAATGTTAAAGTAATGTGGAAGACATGTGAACAGGCAGTCAGGATTGTACAGTAGCTTCTTTTTTGCTGTGGAATACTGAATTTCAGTAACTTGAGGGTAAAATAAGTGAATTTTGCTGTATTCCATGGTAAAATGTCTTGAAAATAGATTAAAAACTGTTAAAATACATTGCCTGGGTTTAGTGGATCTGTCAATTGAAGCAATTTAAATAACTTTTAAGTCTTGAGACTGATTAAGACTGGGGGAGGGGGCAGAGAAGGCTGATTGGGAAGAAATGGGAGGAGGATTAAACTGAACTTTCCCAGATTAGTGTGCTTAGCTCTGCAGTATTACCACTGGGTCAGCAGAGCACTCTGCCTGCTTCCTGTTCTTATGCAACGTGGCAGTGTTTCAATTTACGAGCTTAATTTGATTTGTTTACAACTGTTGGGGTGTGCGTGTGTGTTTGGTTGTTGGCTTTGTTTTTTTCATAGTGATATAATGAATGATTTTTGTACTTTTAATGGTGACAAAGTCTGGCAGAGGTTGGGAGGATGAAAGACTGAGAATTAACTCTTCCAGATGGGCAGGGGTTGCGTCACAAGTTTGCTTGTGGCGTTCTGACACAAAGAACTGAACCTGTAAATGAAAAATGTGACCTGTTGGCATCAGTGGGGTATCAGCGATGTGTGGAACTGTTGTTGCAAAATCAGCCCCAAATTCCAAAATCAATCTTATGTCAGGCCCTTCCATCAGTTTGTTCTGTAACTGGAGTAGTGTGTCTGCTTGGGGTCTATATGTGACTATTGTCACCTGATTGTTCTTGATGTGCTGTTGTTAAATTACACCCCTTTGAATCCCTCAGGATTTATGTATTCCCCAGTTATCCTGTCACATGCTGGAGACTGCTCCTGGGAAGTGGTGATCACTAGAAGATGCTTCTTCCACATATCTCTTTGCATTTCCCATCCTCATACTGTCTCACACAGCTCTTTGTTTCTCATTGTGTATTTAGGAAGGAAATTGAGGATCTGTTAGTCTTCAAAAAACAAACTGGTAGAAGCTTTGAGGATGGCTAACACAAAGCAATAGGATGCCTTTGGTGTCAACCCATTATTCTGAAGTTTCTTTCAGTGTTAGCACGTTTAAGCCAGAAGCATTTATTTTCCAAATTCAGAACAGGCCACACAGTTGAAGAGTTTGCAGGAATAAGTGAACTGAAACAAAAACGGGAAAAAAAAGAGGCGTGTTTCTAACACTCAGTTTATTTCAAAAGATTTCTCTTGCCCTGACCCAGCTGTACAGCTGACAGATGGCATCACAGTTGCTGTGTGAGGACTTAGTCTTCTTGCACTTCTTACTCAGCTCTATGAGGTTGCGTTCATGAAAAAGATCCTAGATCTGAGAATCTCTGCTTATTTTTGTAGTCTTAGATTCATCTTCGGGCTCCACCCACATGCTTACAAACAAACCAACCCTTTTAATGTCATCGATCCACATAGAAGTCTCATCCTTCCTGTCATCAAGTCATTGCTTGCTAGCTCCCACTTGGAAGGTGGCAAAGTCTGTTTTTTACAGCCTGGGAGCAGATCGTTAAGTCTCATTCCTATCCTTGCCTGAGCCCTTAACAAGGTTTATTAATTCATTATAAGGCACGACAGCCTTTTTTATCCACTGGCTTGGGAAATACTTCAATGCCAAGTGTTTGTGTAAAGCTTTTTCATATTAAAAACTACACAGTCTGCATAACCAACCTGGAAATCTTACATGAATTCTTGGTATTATTATTGTATGAACATGTAATGCTCATTATTAATTGGTCTGGGACAAGAAACAAGACTAATCCATCACTGTGAGGTGAGAATAGTCATGGGGTGCGCATGATCTGAGTTTGGGCCCAGATGAACTCAGTTCTGAGCCTTCGTTTGTACCTCAAAAGGCCTCTGCTCTTTGGCCACCTCTGAGTATTATCACCATAGTGTTGTAAGTTGGTCAGAATTAGCTCACCCATCTTTTTCTGCCCTATGTTCACGTACAGATGCTGCTACCTAGGTTGCGGCTACGGGTTTTTTTGTTCTTCCTGAGCACTTGGGCCTAATTAAGGCTCTGGCTAAATGTTTGGGCCTTGATGTCCATATTAACCCTCCTTCCTGGCATGCCAAGGTGCTGCAGAAGCTGTAATGCAGTGTGTCAGAGGTGGCATCAGGCCAAACTAAAGGGTATTTCAGAATCCCTGGCCAAGCGAGTTAACTGTGCCATGCTCTGCGTGCGCAGGACTATAAGGGAGAACAAGAGAGCGCACAAAATCTGTCCCCGTTTTAATGGTTTTCTGTACCAACCCCAGTGTAAAGGGTGCTATGAAAGCACTTCAGAGATCACTCTGAGTTTTGTGGACTCTCTATGGCCTTATGTATTTAAAGAGAGGGATAAATTATATTAAGGTTTAAAATGAAATTGAATGAGAAGTGATTAGTTTTCTGCATTACGGAGGAAGAGAAGGATATGACAGGGGTTAAGACAGATCCCAGTTACCCCCTTCCCCATTTATTCCAGTCATCAGGAACAGAGCAGTTGATATACTGTTGAGTAAAGATTGACATATCCAAATGCCTCTCTGTTTTGTTTTTTTTCCAGCTATCAGGCAAAATTAGTCATTCTCCCTACAAGTCTTGCTTTGTGTAAGTGCATTTTAAGGATGTCTGTACTTTCATTGGCCAGTTTAGCCATGATAATACAGAACTACATGCTGGTTTGTACTCCTGTATCAACTGAGAGCACTGTAATTACATCAGTACGTTCCCTGAGCATGAATGCATTATGTAAAGGCACATCTACTGGTTCTGTTTGGTTTTGTTGATTTTGGGGAAAGATGATGAGCCAATATGAAACATTCTTATCTGGTCTGACAGCTTACATGTTTGAGGTTGTTCTCGTTTTGTTATTTTAGGGAGTGGGGGGAAACCCAAACCCAAAACTAAACCCCAAATCCTACCTCTGTTCAAGGCATTTAAAACGAAACTGTGTTTTGATGAGACCTGAAGCATGCCTGTTGTTACTGCTTCTCTATGCAGGTATTTTGGGACTGGTTGTTTACATACAACTGAATGTTTGTGTAAGTAATTGCAGATTCAGTCAAGAAACTAGTAACAAAGTAGTAGTAACAGCAGAGTTAAAGACCTTTCATTATTTCTATTAACATGTCACTTTTATTTGTAGAATGAAATGTGTCTTGCCACACAACAGCTTTCGAAGCAGCTCCTTGCCTATGAAAAGCAGGTATGTTCAACATACACCTTGGATTTCTTTTCAGCCTCACCACTTGCAAAGAAGTTTGTGTAAATAGTGTGGTTTCCAGAAGTGCTTAGGACATTGGCTTTACTTGGTTTCACGTGAAGGCTGTTGTAAAATTACCCAGCATGTTCAAGGGAGTTGAGTCACTTCTGAGAACCTAAAAAAAAAAAAGTGCAAAATGTGAGTTAATAAATTCATGAAGATGCAAACCAGTTTGTGCTTGCTGTATGATTATGATTTTAAAATTGGTATAATAAGCATTAATTACATGTTTTCCAAAATCCATTGACTTAAAACAAGAGGAGCAGAGTAAAAGAGTAGGTATTAATGAATTAGTGTTTTTCCATTTAGTTTTATTGTTTATTGCATTTTGTAGGAGTGTTCATTACCTCTGTAGTAAAACACGTGTTGTATTTTGTACTCAGATTTATTGATTTACGGACTAAATGTGTGTTTCTATTTTCAGCATTTTGCCTTAGGTAAAGGAGATGAAGAAGTGATATCCACCCTTCATTACTTTTCAAAAGTTGTGGATGAGGTAATTTGAATTGGCAATATTCTATTTTTACTATATAGACTATTGGTGGTTGAAAAAACACCTTTGTCCTTTTGATTCTGAGCCTTTCCACGGAAGGCTAGATTGTTCCTGGCTTTTATGGAATCATTTAATTGAAGGGAAAAGAAGTGTAATATCACCCTTTTGTAATGGTTAGAGCTGTTTCTGTCACTTTGTCCCACATGCCGTCCTTATTGCAAAACTGTACTTTCTAAATAGAGGAATTAGAAAAGAGACTGAAGCAGGACATTTCATCTAGGCCGGGCCATTTTTAATTTACTATCATTTTAAAATGACACTTAGATTTTTAGGCTTTAAACACTGCAGTTTGAGCCAAAACCTGCCAGGGATGAATGCAGGGTAGCTGTAAGTTAGTATAGTTTGCAGTTTAGTTGCCGTGAGATTACGCAGAATCCAGAGATGTCTGGAGGAGGCTGCAGAAATGCCTGCTGAAGGCAGGTGAGGTACTACAGCTGTGTGCACTGAACACTTCTACTCTCTGTAGGTTCTTGCTGAGTACTGAGAGTCTTTCTAAATGCTTTTGTTAGACCTGCCCATATAACATTTCAATATAATCGTAGTATCTCGGTTGTTATTACTTAAATATAACTTGTCACACATCACTCTTTCTGTTGTGAGCTTGGCTGTACTATCAGAAAAGTGTTGTTCTTCTTAATCCAGTTTCAACTTCCTTTACAAAGGCAAAAGGCTGTACTGTGATCTACTCTTTGGGAAAGGAGATAGGATGGTTGTGGGGCAAAAAATAGGTTAAAAGTTTTAGAGCCCATGGATAAGTCTAACAACATAGTGAGAGGAATCCCAAGTTAACTTTTCCTTTAGGCTTCTCCTGAGGGGGTACTTGAAAGGAGAATTTATTGTCGCGAGTCATGTGCTCAGGTGTAAGAGAACCATCCCATTTGAGAGCTGACAGTCTCTCTGTTCAGCTCCATCAGTCACATTTTCCCTCACATGTACTTGCTCCATTCTGCAGCCACTGTTTCTGTGTGTTAGCTAAGCCCTGTACCTGTTCCTCAGTTGTCTGTTCTATGGGAATTGAATTGTCCCAGTTTAGTTTTGTATTGTCTAGTGGGAAATACTGACTGCATCGTTACTTACATAACCTTGCCTAGAGGTCTCCAGGATACCGTGAACAAGTGGGCAGAATATCACGTCAGCATGTGGCATGCTCCTAGGTTGTAGTTTCAAGCGCTCAAGCGCTGTTACTGATACTTGTCCTACCTGATCCCATCTAATAGTCTCAGCATGCCACTGCTGGCATGAGAGCTGCGCCTTCATCCTGAACTGCCTCACGCAAGTGCTTTAAAATATGTCTCGATGTGCTGAATTTTAGAGAAACACTCACAAAAACAGGAATGGGAAACTGCTCTGAAGGTTAAATATTTCAATGGGACCTTTCATTTTGGTTGCCCCCTGTTGTGATTGTGTCCCGGGTAACCCTTATGAAAGGAAAGAGATTCTAGTCGTGGCAGTGGAACTGTAACCCTGTGGTGTAGAGACATAACAAAAACTGGTTAATAAAGGCTAATTACAGATTAAATCCTGTCGCGTTAAGAGTTAGCATTAATGGTCAAGTGAACTGCCCTAATACGGTATGCAGGAACTGAAAAGTTCTTGGGTACTTGGAAAACACCAGGCAGGAGTTAAGCATTTAGAGGAAAATCCCCATCTATCTGTCATCCTTGAAAAATGTATTTTAAGCGCTGGAGTATGTTGAAGTATGTCATATCTGTTGTTTGTCTGCTGGGCACAAAGGACAGGTGTACTTCAACAGCCGTAGAGTGCTGGGGTTTGGGTTTATTTAAAGTTATTTGCACTGTGTCTTAGGGCATTCCTCTGTTCTCTGTTGCAGCTCAATATTCTTCATTCTGAGCTGGCAAAACAGCTTGCAGATACGATGGTTCTACCAATAATACAATTTCGGGAAAAAGATCTCACAGGTAAATTTTAATTTTTCAATTTCTTCATGTGTTCCTTCTTGCTTATTTCATAATAAACAATGACATAATATCATGTAATAATTTGGTCTTTGATGGTTCACAGCAACACTTTTTGTGTTGTTACATTTTTTTCTGCTCCAGAGTTGGTTTGATAGGTGCATGCTTTTACTCGGACTTAAACAGTGTGAGTTCACCACGTAATGTTTTATGCACCATATGGAGCAAGTTTGAAAATACACAGCTTTGTTCTTTGTTGGGTCACTCTGCTTTTGCGCTAGTGTAATTTTACTGAAGTCACTGATGTTGTAATGGCCTAAAGAAGGAACATTTAGCAGTGAATCTGGCCTGCGAACAGTATTCATCCCACTTCAAAAGTTTGGGTTTGTTTGAAAAGCACAAGCAAGAAAGCTTTTTTAACTTAAGGGTATATTCCCTCCCTTTTAACAAATCAGTCCATTTTAAATCCTTGCCATCCAGGGGTTGTTCCAAGTAACCCGATTGCACAAACTTGGAAATTCGTTACTTAAAGCAGCGGAACGATAATGCAGACATTTGGTGTAATTTCAAAAAAAGTTCATATTCAAGGTCAAGGATTCCTTAACCTACTCATGCAATAGAAACAAGTTTTTAGTGCAATGTTTTTGTTTTTTTTTTTCTTTTTTCTATGTTGTTTTTTTTTTCCAAAGCACACTTCTTAAATCACTAAGCTCAGTCCTATTTATGTACTTCTTAAAGACATCATGTTGATGGGAGATGGCGAAATAGTGACTAGTTAAGGTTTCTCATAGCATCATGATGTCAAATCTAAAGGAGTATTTGGATGGTAAGGTCTTGAATCTATAAACACTTTCCCACCTCTTTAATGTAGCTTCACTGATAGAGTGATTCTGCTCCCATCATTATGGATTCCGCTCCGTGGTTTGTAAAAGACGACAGAAAATGCAAATGAAGCCTGCAAACAAAGCCTTGGCTGCTTCATGACAAAAAAATGAAAGTTTTTTTTCAGCTTTCCTGGATGTCAAAATCTTTTTTCTTTTACCCAGCCATCCCAAATTCCAATTTTCTCTGACAGTCTGTAGAACAACATTTTTAGTACAGACCTGGCCATACTGAAATTTCATCATATGATAAAACAAGGAAGAATAACTATGTTCTTGTTTTCACTTTTGATGTTGTTGTGCATATGTACTGAACGCTGTAGAAACCTCTAGATACAAGTTTGTCACGCCCAGGAAGAATTTCTGTCTTTCTACATTAGAGTCATGAGGAAGTGTTCTGAGAAGAAAAAGGTGTCATGAAGCTGATTAATGTGTAGGGTGTTGCAAATAATCAGAGCCCACGATGACATTGTACAATTGCCCCTTACTCTTTTCACAGTTGCATGATGTCTGTTCTTGTGAATGTACTTTCTCCTTAGCTTTTTGAGAAGGGTTTTGCCAGGTGAAGCATATTTTGGTATGGACACTGAGAGTAGTTTGTGCCCAATGTTTGTGAAAGTTGAGTTGCCTGTTTACTTTCTCATGGCCAGTGTTTGTTAGGTAAGCATTGCAGCCAGCAGTCATATATGTTAGATACATATTTCTTTTCACAGAGTAGTTTAGCAAAAAACATACCACATTGATGAAGCTTCATGTACAACAAAGGGACTTGACATGAATATGTCTCTGGGACCTGGATTTTTTGGTATCACAAAAGCACGGCCAGGAAGTTCTTCAGAGCGCTGATCTTTTTTTTTAGAGTGGTGGGCCTTTTCTCATAACAAGCATACTGAAACGGTGCTTCTCTGGGTAAATCACACTGGCAGATAAGGAGTCTTTTTCATAGTGGTAGCTTGCTCAATGAAGTAAACTCACTCGACTCTTAATTTGCTTTCTGCCTGTTCATTTCTCTAGCAGCTGATCCGGTTTATTATTTTCAAGGCAGACACAACTTATGCGTCTTTGCTTTGAAAGGATTAGAATGACTTAGACATTACATGTGCCATAAATGGTATCAGTTGAACAAAGTGTTTACAGCTCGATTGACTTTGAATGTTTGATTTCTTTTTTTCTAGAAGTAAGCACGTTGAAGGATCTTTTTGGCCTTGCTAGCAATGGTACGTTTTCCTGTTTTGTTTGTTTCTAATGTGTGCACCTGTTGGATCAGAGAAGACATTTTTAATCTACACACACACACACATCACATTTCTAAAAAAATAATATTCCTTGTCTACAGAACATGACGTGTCCATGGCAAAGTATAGCAGGTTACCGAAAAGGAAAGAAAATGAAAAGGTAACGAATGTGAAGGGGAAAAGGAAAAGTTTTCATCAGCTGTCCTATCTGCATCTTTGTTCACTTGTGAACTTTAGAGAGTTCATCAGTTAAGTTCACAGTTGCTCAAGAGTGCTTGTGGTTTCATTTGCAAGCAGACACAAAGCTTTGAAACATCGATTCAGCAGTTAAACCTGTTTTCTCCAAGTTAGGCAAGTGATCGAGTACTGTGCCGAACTAGAGCTCTTGAGATCCAGGGGAGCTCTTCAGACGGAGGCAATCTAAAGGGCTATAAATAGATTTGTGTAGGCCTGCTGTTGTACAGCTGATGTGATGATGCTGTATCACTGGGTACAATTCGTTGTGAACTATCACAAAGCCTTGTGTCTGCTGTTTGTAAAGAATTCAGTTTTTTCACATCTACCTTCCTGCTAAATTTCCCTGTATGGATTGTCATTCCACTTACAGTACACCTAACTCTGTTGGTGGGATTGTTTTACATTTCTTCTTCTTTGCCCACTGGACCTCTGTTCCAAAATACATCCCTGTATGTTGAAAAGCATGTGATTGGACCTATCCTAAGAGTGCATCAGTTCTACAGCGTGGTTCTTCTTTAACGGAAATGTATTATGGAGCAGAATGTGATATATTGCATATTGTTAATTACTCATCTCTGAATTCTGCACTTACAGGCTGGTGGTGTGATCTCAGCTGCAAAGAAATTGTTTGCATTGAGATCAGATGCAGAATTTTGGTTGTGGTAGTTATGTAGTTTATTGTCACAGGGGCTCCCCACATGCTTAAGTGTCTTGCCAGAGAAGGGCTTGAAGTACTTGGTTTGGGTTTCTTAGTTCCTCATCCTTCCTTTTATTGTGGAGAAGTTCTGTAATGAGAGTTGATTAAAGATACTTGCCAATAATCGGTAAATACACCCATATGAGTAGTAACGCTTTGTCAACCTGCTTATCAATTTTTATTCAGCTTAAGGCAGAGGTGGCAAAAGAAGTAGCAAATGCAAGAAGAAAGCAACATCTTTCATCTCTGCAGTATTACTGTGCCCTGAATGCCCTGCAGTACAGGAAGAGAATGGCAATGATGGAACCTATGCTAGGATATACACGAGGACAGGTATGGACAGTAAAGCATCGGTATCACTTGGTTATGTCACTGGGAAAAGTAAAACATTGTAGCTTTGGATTTTTTTTAATTTTTTTTTTTTTTGAGAACAGACAAAATATAACAGGAGTGGAAAAAATTCTTCTATTCAGCTTGCCTAGATTCTAACAACCAATTTTGTTTGTGTTAGCTGAATGTTTAGATATTCAGGACAGACACCAATGAAAAAAAAATGCAATATTCTTACATACAAAATCAGCCTGGGGTTAATTTTTTCACAGCTAAGCTATCGGTGCCGCAGCTTTTACTTCCACTGTTTACTCTGTCTGCACAAACTCTCCTATGTAGCAGCAGTTCCCTTCCTGGCACATAATGTTCAGCATACTGATGAGGAGTGCACACGATAGGGAACAGAGCATGCACTGCAGAGCTAGGAGGACAGAACAGTAGTGTGGATTGAGCATAAGGCTGGCAAATCCTCTTTCTAATCTTTTTTCTGCCAGCAATTTGGTAGAACATTTCTCAAGTTTGTAAAATGCGGTAGTAATACTGATAATCTGACTCGCCAGGATGTCAGGAGGATCAACAAACTAGTATTTTCACAGCACTTGATTGTCATCAGCACGCATTCTAAGGTTGTCATGTTTTGATGTTGATGAAAGTGTTTGGAAAATGAGAGTTGGACTGTGAGAACAGACGAAATGGATCCAGTGCTTTGTTTGAGATTGTCCTGTGACTTTTGCAGATCATGTGCCCCATATAAAATAGGTAATAAATGAGAACTCAGTTGCTTTCCCCACCACAAGCATTCACCCTGCTTCTCTGCTGTAACTATACTAAGTGAAAGACCTGCATTGGTTTCCTTTACTAGAAGCCAAACAGAATTTTCCTGGTGTTTTATCTGGCAAAACTGCCCTGTCTCAGGGCTTTATGCAGGGAAGTCCTAAGTTGTCATGGGAATGACTTGAGTAGCTTTAAGTCCATTGATATTGATGCTTAAATACTGTGAACTGCCCTTCAGCCCAAGTATATCACAGAATTGTCATGGTTGGAAAGAACTCTTAAGATCACCATGTCCAACCACCAACCCAGAAAAAAACAAGCAAACAAACAAAAAAAAAATACAACAAAAAACCCCAGCCCTGACAAAACACAAAACCACCTCACCATCCTGCTAGAGCATGTCCTGAAGTGCCTCATCTACAGATATATTTTCTACACATATGTTTTCTTTTTTAATTACTCAAAACGTGTCTTATATTTCACATTTCTAACAAATGAGGAGACCATAAGGATTTTTTTGGAGGAAGCAGTGACTATTACAGGGTTTATTTGACTGAAAACTGATATCAGCATCATAAGGCAGGCATGTCAGTCTATTGTCAGTGGAACTTAGAGCTCCTCTCTCCTGAAGTAGGCTTCTGAAATAGAATAGGTGAACCGTTCTTTAAGAGAGAGTGTGCTTTCTCTCCTTTTGTTTGTAAAAGGAGTCTGTGGTGAAGAACATGGTTGCAGAAATCCAAGCTACAGGTAAGAGGAATCCCACATCCCAAGACTAGGGAAAAGAAATGGAGTAATAAGTAAAATCGGATGAAATGGCTAATAAATCTCTTAAGAGCTAAGAATTTGCTTTTGTGTCTCTTTCTGGATTAGTTCACTGATTTTGGTGGGGTTTTAATTGGTTGTTATTTTTAAAAGCTAGTTAATTACATGCAAACATTAGGTATGTCCGTGTTTCACACAGTTGCCAGTGGGGCCTAACGATGACCGCGTGGCCCCCAGCAGATAATACAAGGTCAAGTCTACACTGAGCGCTTTGCTGCTGTTGGGCGCCTGCTGAGCCGTACCAGCTAAGTGAATGAATCTTCTGTCACAAAATGTGCACTTTGGCCTCAGTAGCTTTTTTTAGCTCCTTCAGTAGAACAAAACCTGGGGTAGATCTGTATTCAATATAACTGATTGCCCCGGAGGTAGCGCTGCTACACTTGATCACTTCCCTGACTGACTTTGGCATAGCGGTTTAATAATTTCCAGGTTAGAGCTGGCGGTCCAGGTTGGACTGCTAAACCTGATGAGTGATTTATGTCTCGTGCCTTTTGTTATGGTGGGATTGCACGCAGTGGATTCAGTTCTGCACAGTGCTGGTGTGGGAGGAGGCTCCCTGTGCCCTTATTTCAGTCGATTAGCAAGTTCGTTGGAAATGTACCTGTCAGCAGCCGGTAGCTTATGTGTGTTTAAAAGGGCACGTGAAAGGCTGGAAAGCTGCAAAATGAGAAATACCAAAGACGGACGACACAGCTGGTTTAACCATGTATTTGATCGTCAGTCATAACGGGGTCGCTCTTAAAACAAGTCCCCGCAATCTGTTCTTTGTCCGTCAAAGCCAAGAGAACTTCCTATGTCTGTTTCTTTCTGTATTTTTCAGATCAACTTTTTTAAGAAGGGAGCAGAGATGTTTTCCAAAAGAATGGACAGCTTTTTGTCATCGGTTTCAGACATGGTTCAAAGGTAAGGCAATGCTTTTGTTTCCTTTGGTCGTTCCATTGAATTCCGAGCAGTGGTGTTTTAACCTTCAGTGTATAACAGAGAGTGCCTCTGTTTTGTTCTTTATTATGAGATTTCTTCCATGTTTGAATTGTCTTGTTGGGCACTTTTTGTTAAAGCAGCTGGTGGAAAGGAGGTGTTTTGTACATGTAAAGGAAAAAACTGTCAGTGCACTACAGAGAGTCTTTTTACAGTATGGTCAGGAACTATATACAGTAAAGTGTTCACATGCTTTCTTACATCCCTCTGTCTCTTCATTGACACAAAGGCATGGAATTTGGGCGTGGAGTGGGTTAAGAGAGTTAAAATAATAGAGACAAAGTGCATTCTGAATTGGAAGTGTGTGTACTTGCTGACTGTTCTGTAATAATACTGTAACAATAATCCATTAACCTCTCAAATAAGGCTTTAGGGCCTATAGTATTTGATTTGTAGCTACACAAGGCAAACAAAGCTCCTCGCCCTAGAAAGCGTGTTCGTTGCATCCAGTGTAGGCTGCACTAGTGCACTGAGTTCAACCTGCTTTGGCTAGCTTGTTATTTCAATAAATTGCCCTGCTAGATTGATGCTACTAATCTTGTGATTATTTTTTCTTACACCCTCCCCGCCTCCCTTCTCTACTTGTAGTCAAGATTGACATTTTCTTTATAATTAAGTCCCTGCAAATGTAAACTTTACATTCCAAATGTAATCACGTTAGAGGGAGCATTAATAATTTATTTCAAAGCAGCTGAAACACTGGATGGAGTCCTTCACTTTGTTGCTTCATACCTTTCATATCGGACTGTAGCCAAATCATTACTTATTCTGACTCTGGTGGCATTTTAAATAACGTATCCTTACTAATTTGAGAACAGTGTTATAAGTAATGGGCCCTGTACAGTGGATTCTTTCACTAGATGATTCATTACTTCCTGTACCTTTATACTTATTTCTGCATCTTTTCACGCTGACTTCTGAAATATATCCCTCTACACAGCACTCATACAGACTGGAGGACAGATTTTAAACTCCCTGGAAATAGTGCCCTTTGTTTACTAAGGCTAGAGCATCTTGCTTGTGTTTTAAAGGTACAGTGAAGATCCTGCCACTGGATCCTCACTGTAGAATAGGCCCTTGTTTTCCAAAATCTGATGGATTTGAATTCTGGATAGTACACAGTAGTAAATGGAAGTAAAATTAGGCTGCTCAGTTATTTTACTGAGTCTGTTTTTTGAGTTTTCAGTCTGTCACACAGTAAAGCTTGAAAGTGCCAGTCAGATTTAACTAGTACAGGAGTGTGATGTCTTTGGAAAAATACCAAAAGAGAAGCTTGCAAAATTCTGAATGACACTGTGTAGCCTAGCAATTACTGACACAGGACGTGGTTTCATGACAAGATTACACAGGCACTGAAAACGATGTTACTCACTGCTTTCCTCCTTTAGTGCTGGGGATCACAAGGCCCCAGTGAGTCAGATCTGCTTGCTAATCGAGCTAAAAGCTTTTTATTTGTCAGATTTGTTTTCTTGGAACAAGAAGCCAATGAGGTCCATTGTGCAGCTACAAAATTTCAGCAGTGATGTAGTCTTGTCTCTGTTTAAGCTGATTGTGAAATAGTCTCCGTATTTCAAAGTATTTTTATTTATACAGTCAATATTGCTAACAGTGTAAAAATATAAGAGAAGGCAGATCGCTAAAATATTCTCAGTAACCAACTGGTCTAATTGCCAGAAGTGCATGTAACTTCAGAATTGTCAGCTTTTCTCTCCGTTCTACGTTGGAGGAGGAATCCAGTCTAGGGAACTATGAAGATACGAGAGCAGTTTTGTTGGGAGCAATTTGTAGAGCAACAAGAGCAAGTTACTAAAAGATTGACTGAAGCAGCACTTGTGTAAAAACTGACAGCACTGTTCCATTTTATTTCAAAATGGCATTTAAATAATTCTTAATCTGACATTTAATGATAATGTTGAAAGGTGCTAGCTTGCAAAGTATGGTCTAATTTAATTCAGATCTGATTATATTACTCAGCCGTTATAACTCAGCCTCTCATATGACTTGGCTGGGTGGCAAGATGCACGCAGTTGGTCTCATTTTGGAGACGATATAGGAGTTTAGGAAGTCTCAGCTTTCTAAAGATGCAGAAAAGATGGGAATAAGCTAACAGGAAACAGACCAACACCATGATGCAAGAGTGACTCTTCATCTGGCCAGGCAGATACTGCTTAGTGCTGCCTTATTGCAGCATTGTGTTTCAAGATGACTTCAAAAGAGTATCACCAACTTCTACAAAAGACTGGGAAGGAGAACAGGGACAGAATCATATGTACTCGCCTCGTACTTTTCCACAGGCTTTTTGCCACTGTCAGAGACAGGGTGGTGGACTACATGGATCCCGAGTCCTGCTGTGCACAACCTGTGTTACGTGCTCATGTTCTTCAAAAGGTTTAACCACTTGGGAAGAAAGTACGGAGAAAACTGTTTATTGCGTAGGTGCAGGTATTAATGACTTTCTAAGGTACACAATGACAAGTATTGTTATGTTCCTACCACAGGAGTTTTCCTAGTAGCCTGTACACAGTCAAGTCTGGAAAAGCTGGATAAAGAAATCAAATACTTGCTAGTATTGTTTCTCTGAAAGCCAGAGAACAGCTGCTGCATTATGGACCTCAAGAGATCATCCAGTCCACTCCCTTGCTGAGTGCAGGGTCAGTTAGAGCAGAGTGGAACTCTGGTCCACGATGTCCAGTCAAATTTTGACCATTTCTGTCTGTCTTGTCTCTCTTACGCATGACACACAGAGCACCTGGTTACAGCTTGTGTCCATTGTCTCTCATTCTGTCACTGCACACCTCCAAGAAGGTTCTAGCTCCATCTGCTGTATACCTTCCCATCAGGTAGTTAAGCCAGCATTAAGATCCCCCCCCATAGCCTTCATTTCATGAGACTGAAAAACCATTCTTGCAGCTTCTTCTCATGTCATGTGTTCTGTCCCCCCAGCCATCTCAGTATCTCTTCACTTGACTTTGTTTCTGCCTTTTCATGTGCTGAGGCACCACAACTAGACACAGTACTCCTGCTGGAGTCTCAGAAGTGTTGAACAGATGGGAATAATTGCTTCCTTTAACCTTCTGGCTGTACTCTTGCTCATGCAGCCCAGGATGTGACACTCCTTTTTCTTTTTTTTTTCTTTTTCCACAAGGGCATGGTGCTCGCTCATTTTCAGCTTGTCCTCTAGGACCCTGAGGTCTTTCGTTGAAAGTTGTTTTCTAGCCAGGTGCCTCCCATCCTTTACAATTGCATGGGGTTGTTCTGTCCCAGGCAGGACTTTTTATTCATCTTTGCTGAACTTCATGAGGTTCCTGTCTGCCTGTTACTGCAGCATGTTACGGTCTCTCTGAACAGCAGCCCTTCAGTCTACTGTATCTGACAGTCTTCCCAGTTTGGTGTCCTCTACTCCTATGGGTTGTCCAGCTCTTACTGAAAGACTGTAAACTTGTAAGCCCGTGTGTTGACCCATGAGCAACATCGCTAGTAGCTGGATACCATTTGGGCTTTCTGTCACTGATTACTACCCTTTGAGCTCAGGAGTCCAGCCATGTTTTCTACACATCTTGTAGTTGGCTTCTTCACTTTGTATTGCACCGCTTTGGCTATGAGGATACTGCGGGAGACATCTTGCTGAAGTCAAGTGAAACAGCATCCACCACTGTTCTCCTGTCCACCAAGCTACTCAGTGCTTCACAGTAGGCAACCAGGATGGTCGGGCATGATTTTCCCTTGGTAAATGTGTGCTGGCTGTTCTTGTCCTTTGTGTGTTTGGAAATGGCTGGAGTATCTGCTCTGTAACTTTCCCAGGGACTGAGATATGGCTGACTGGCTTTGTAGTTCCCCAGGCTGTTTTTATTGCCTGTCTTAAAGGTATGTGCGACACATGCATTTTTGTTTTTTTTCAGTCATTAGGAGCATTCCCTGACTGCAGTGAACTTCTGAAGATAATAGAGACCAGCATTGCAGGGGACATTAGGCAGCTCCCTCAGGACCTCAGTTCACAGGCACATAGCCAAACATAATCTTCACAGAAAGACAGTGCCAGCAGGTGGTCAAAAAACATGTTCTACTTCCTTGCCCACAGATGCACCAAATAGTACTTGCAGGTGACATGGAGATCTAAGCCCTTTTATGTATAGTTTATCTAACAGGGTTTTTTTTAATTATATCACATTTTCAGAATGGCACGCCTTGAGTTGCTTTCTGATTGTGTCCATTGCCTTGAGGTGTATTGATCAGAAGAGTCTGCAGGTGAAACACAGACTTACTGAGGCTGATGGAAACAAGGCAGGTTTATTAGTGTGGTAGGACTGTCCAGTGTTCTGTGGGAACCTCTTAAAATTAGTGGCCCCAATAATTGTCTGACAGTAGAGCTGGGAAAAAAAAAAAAGATGAAGGTGTTTCACTGGCATGTGATGATGACTCTGACTCCTGCTTGTTCCAGTAGAATGGCTTCTCTGGTTTCCCCTTTTGCCAGATGTGGCTTACAGGAAGATTATGAATGGACAGATATTCAGCTCTGCAGTAGATAATCTGCATAATGCTTCTGCAATGAATTACCACTTTCTGAGATAAAAAGTACCACTTCACAGTTACCGCTTTCAGCAAACTGGATTTTTACAGATAAGTTCAAAAAGAGCTCAGTTTTGTCAGCCTGCACCAAGGATGTTTTCTGAATCACACCAAAGTGGAAGACAGTGTTATAAACAAAAAATAAAGCTAAAATGAGGCTAAAGCAAATAACTTTTCATTATTTCTCAATTCATGGAAAACTTACTGTTGAAAATCTGTGACCAGTTGATAGGTGGTCTCATGGCAGGAATTTCTTCATGTTACACGGTTGCAGGAATTAAAGCTCAGTGAAAGCCAAGAGATAACTATAGTAAAGCCTGCTTTGAAATGTGACACTATGCTAAGGCAACATCTATAGATTTTTATCAGTGTAAATTCATACAAGCATTGCTTTTAGAAGCTGTCCCTCAAGAAATAACTCTTCACTCTCAACACTTAAATTTTTCATATGCTCATTTCAGTCTTACAAAACAATTTCATAGTTGTTCATTATCTGTCTATACTATTTGGAGAAAGAAGATAACTATGTTTAGTACAAATTGCAAAAAAAAAAGGCAAGCACAGCTACTGTATGAGACATATTGAGAGTAACATCTTCAAGCTGGGCTTTCATAATAAAGAGCAAGGGGAAATCCTGGCAGTGCTTTTGCTGCAAGCCTGACAAAGATATTCATAGTTTCCTTAAACCATTGTTCATACCTTCAGAGCATATGCATCTTGTCTCTTTAAGCTCAGATGACATTTTCTGGGAGCGGTTCCCTGTTGTATGCCTCCTCTTCCTTCCATTCTTTTCTAACTACACTGATTTATCTAGTCCTTAGAGAAAGCCTCAAACATGTGGTCTTACGTGATATTTCCTATAAAGTCTATTCTTAAAATAAACATCTTTACACTACTCTCCAACATAACATCAACTGGTATTTTTGTTGATTTTGGCTCACAGACATAGCTGTATCCTGATACAAATGGACTAACAAAGGCTTTGGGTTTCTTGTGTTTTTTTTTTTCCCCCAGCATACAAGGAGAGCTGGATGCTGAAGCTGAAAAAATGAGAGTATCACAGCAGGACTTAATTGCAGTTAATGAATCTGTTTACACCCCAGATTCTGATGTAACTTCACCTGCTATCAATAGAAATCTCATCCAGAAGGCTGGCTATCTTAACCTTAGAAAGTAAGTTTCTTTAGTTGCTGACTACTTGCTACATTTTTTTTATTTTTTTTTTTGAGGTCATAAAGTCTTCTCAGATAACGATGTTTAAGTCTCCTGAATCATTGTGGTAGCTGTATTCTTCAGCACCTAAGAATCTCTGATACTTTTGGAAATGTTTTTTAGAAATTTAAACCAAGTTAGAGGCATTTGAAACTGTTTTCCTGAAAACAGAAGTTTACTTCTGTTTGGATTTACCTACAGGGGTGATTTCCTGAATTCAAGTTGCTAAAAATTAGAAACCAATGAACTTAAAATGAGAAACTGATGGGGATGGGTTCAGGTTGTTCACAATTCTTAGGGCTAATGGAAAATAAGGCATTTAGAAAAATAAACACCTGTGTTTTGTAGTTAATACAGATTTTCATAAACAGCCTCCTTTACAGAAATAAAAGCTTTATGGATAGGGCAAGCACGTGACTTTGAATGTATACTCTACATAGAGTTACTTCTGCAAATTTTCCAGATCAAATCTTCCACCAGCTTCCACAGGAGCTGTGTATATTGATGGAATATCGGTAACCCTGTTTATGTGATTGGTTACATATCAACTTACTTCTCTTTAACTAGTAATTTTATTTTTTGTGAGTGGGAATTTATTAATTTCTCATAGCATTCTAAGAATTTATTCCAATATACTAGGAATCTGTAGCTAGGGAGAAGATGCGCTCTGAGATACTACATGCAGCAGATACTTTTTAAATGATGATTTTTTCTGCTGAAATTGCTCATGCTGCTCTTTAGCTTGAAACTACTTTATTATTATTAATACAGCTTAATAGTATTTGATGTCAGTTAACTCAATACCAATAATTCTTTTATTCCCTAACTAGGAGATACTGCAGAGAATGTTTTTAACTCGGCATGTTTGGAATTAGTTTAATTCTTCAGTTTTCATTAAGGATTAGTTGCTGCTAGGAGTAGATGCTGCTTTTACTTCTTAACAGAGACTGATCATAAAAAAAAAAGCAGGATTGAACAGAAAGTTCAGATTAGCATCAGAATATGTTTGCAGTTTCATGTATCTTTGGAGTAACTTCTAAATAGTAATGAGTCTTTATCACTGCATCTTCTCTTTAGTAAAACAGGTCTGGTGACTACAACTTGGGAAAGACTGTATTTCTTCACTCAAGGTGGCAACTTGATGTGTCAGCCAAGAGGAGCAGTAGCTGGAGGATTGATTCAGGACCTGGACAACTGCTCTGTCATGGCTGTAGACTGCGAAGACAGAAGATACTGCTTTCAGATCACTACCCCTACAGGCAAAGTGTATGAGACAGGTTTTATTTGAGGACAGCCAGTCACACCTACCTACCCTTTCAGATGCTGTTTTATGTAAAACATGCTTGCTGCAATAGTAAGCCTTTCTGGGCTTCCAGAAGGGAGTTTCCAAGTGAAAAGTCTGCTTCTTCCCATCCTCCCCCACAACTGTGTGAACAGCACATGCTGTATCCTCTAGCTGCAGCTTATTTGTGATTTTTGTTCCTTTGGTGGCTAATAGATAGAAAGCTAGCCTGGAGTCAAACAGTCCTGGTGTCCACTGTTAGCACTGATATGCTCTGTTTGTATTTTAGGGGTATAACCCTTCAAGCAGAAAGCAAGAAAGAATATGAGGAGGTAAAAATATTTTCTCAATGCTGTTATTCTTGTAGACAGGCGAGTTCGAAGAGTTTCATTTCATTTTTCCCTTTCAGTGGATATGTGCCATCAACAACATCTCCAGACAGATCTATCTCACTGACAATCCAGAGGTGGGAGCTTGTTTCCATCTTTCAGTCCATTCCTTCCAACTTGGTTCCCCGTTGAGCTTTATATGGTGCAATGTAACGTACGTGTGTAAAAGAGCCGTTTGGTCTCATTTTTGTAGGCAGCTGCAATCAAGTTGAATCAGACAGCCCTACAAGCAGTGACTCCCATTACCAGCTTTGGGAAGAAACACGAAGTTCACCACCCCAGGTAAGATTGTCACTTGCGTGGACTGAAGACTTTGTGTTCAGTCCTGCTCTTTTTACAGGGCAATAGTCACCCAAGAGAGAGCCCTGTCTAGGCCCTGGCTTTACAAGCCCATGTGTTCCGGAAAATTCCCCTTCCTCTGATGTTTCCTACTGAAAGCTGTAAGAGTTGAGGGTAACATTTATTGCCCTGCATCGCAGTTTGAAGCAACTTGCGGTTGCCATTAGGATTTTGGTGTTTCTTCAGGAACAAACACAATGTTCTTTAATTTTAAGAGCTTTGCTGTGAGGGAATGATGTGTAGTGTGGGCAATACAGCATTGTGCCCAGTACACATTGAAGTAAGTATATTGCGTATTATCTTAAGCAGTTCCTGTCTGTCTGTCACAGGAATACACCTTACACAGCTGTCAGAATAATTACTCTTGTTCTCTTGAGCTTATTGAGGTCAATCAATAAAGCTCCTCGCCTTAAAAAAAAAAAAGTGTTAATAATTTTCTAGGATATGCTTCTATTAAAAATCAATATTTTATTTATCATTTCTACATGTCCACATGAGCCTAGCATCCTACTCATTGGGAATTCTTCAGACTTCATCATCAGAGTTGGCTTTCAAGCCCAGTGCTGGACTGAAATCCTGCTTTCAGAAGCAGTGGAGCCTGCTCTAGGTTAACCTGCTCTGGCAGGGGGGTTGGACTAGATAATCTCCAGAAGTCCCTTCCAACCCCTACCATTCTGTGATAAACAAAATAGGGCAGGTTTGTGTCACACCGATTTCAGCACGAAGAGACTTCTGTGCAAGTTTTGTCAGAAAATTGTAAATATTTACTTCTAGAAATTCAAGCCTTTCCCTGCAATTCTGCCTCTCAGGCCAGTGCCTTTACTATGAATTATGATTCCCTTTATTATGATTGCTTACGGACTCCAAAGATTCCCTATAGCCATGGGGAATGCCAGTCACTTTCTTTTCTAATTTTGTTCACAGTACAGCTGTTTCACTTTGTTTATAGATTTATAAATAGAAGAGCATTGCCATCTGTTATTTTACTGAGCAAAGGAAATAGCAATTTCATTGACAGCTAATCTCCCAAGTCACTTTTACATCTGTACGTAGCCAGATAGATTTCTAGAAAGAGAAGGATGCCGCCAGCAAACCCAGCGTACCGTATGCTGTGTATGGTGTGTATAGTTAAGATTTCGGTAGCTGTGGGAAACTTCACATTTCATTCTTTTTGGGAAGAAGGTGCATGAAGGAAATCTGACCCAATACGTAACACTTCTTCTTTACTATCACCCTGTCACAAGCCTGTGACCAAGTCAGATCATAAAAAGCTGTCGGGATTGCCTTTGACACCGGTAGACACAAGTGCAGGTCTTTTGCTGGTTGAACTGGAAGTGTGGCTGTAAATATGGCCACTCCAGGGCAGGGAGGTGAAGAGCACCCTATTGCTTCAAGAACCTCTGCTTACACTCAAGATCCGACCTCCAGCCAGGTTTAATATAGCAGCATTTCCTTTTTTTTCCTAAATCATTTCAGATACAAACAATAAAATAGATTTTATTGCTGTCCTCAATAGCAGGTAAATAAGAAAATATTGTTATTTCTGTTTCCTTCTCTGGAGGCTTTCAAAACCCACCTGGATGCATTCCTGTGTGTCCTAACCTAAGAGATCCTGCTCTAGCAGCGGGGTTGAACTAGATGATCTCTAGAGGTCCCTTTCAACCCCTACCATTCTATGATTCTGTGTTTATGTATACTAGTTCAGTCTTGTTTTCTATTTTTGAATAATCTTGTCTGCCTTCCAAAGCAAAGATAGGATGTCATTATGGATTAAAACTTTTTTTTTTCTCCATTTTCACTTTAGCCAGAATGTAAAGAGCATGGAAAATGATAAAATAATTCCCAGTGAATCAGCTGGCGTTCAAGACTCCACACAACTCATTGCTCCTGGAACACCGATTCAATTTGATATCGTACTGCCTGCCACAGAATTCCTGGACCAGAACAGAGGTGGCAGGTACGGCCAGAGACAGCGATCAGTCACTTCAACAGCGTGATCTCAGGGGAGAAAATTAAGTATTGCAGCATTTGTGTGTGGTGACCAGGATCTGTAATTAAGAGGTTTTATTCTTACTTCATAGGCGTGCAAACCCATTTGGGGAAACTGAAGACAGCAGCAAAGATGATGAGGAAGGTCAGTGCTTCATTTTTCCAGAGAAAATTAGTCATAGTTTGAAGCCTAATTCAGTTGCCAGCTCTCCAGGGTCTCTTAATGAAAACACCTGACACCATGGAGCAGTGGTAACAGATCCATAGTACAGCTGAAGGTAGTTACCTTTCAGAAGTCAGTCTTACGCCTGTGAAAACAAACACCTTTTTCCTTGAAAGTCCAAGCTGTATTCCAGATTGGGTTTGTTTCAGATGTTAAAGGGAAAAAAGATTTGACATGCTTGTTTTTTTTCTCTTTAATTCTTTTTATTTTGTTGAGTTTTTTTTTTTCCTTGAAGTACCTGTGGCATTTTTAGAAAGGGTTTGGTGAGACTTTATTATAATTTCGTTCAAGTTTGAGGCTGTGTAGTAGCCATTTCTCATCCATGTGTACTCTGAAGTCCATAATCTAAATCTCACCGAGGCCCAGCGTTTAGCTGGCAGCAGCAGCAGCAGCAACTTGTCTCTTTCAGCAAAGGGAGGGTTACTGCTGCCCCTTTTCCTTCCTCCCAGTGACATGCCAGTAAGAGTCAGCAGTTCTGACCTTCTTCTACCAGCAGAGGCAGGGCTTGGACCCTGGCTCTTCTCCTTACCCTCTAGTGCCAGTTACAACTGCTGTCTGGAACCCACAGCCCCTGTCAGAAAACTACTCACACAACCTACTGATGTTGTGGCCTTTCAATATTTAAAGGGGGCCTACCAGAAAGATGGGGACAATCTTCTTAGCAGGGTCTGTTGCGACAGGACAAGGGATAATGGTTTTAAATTAGTGGTAGTGGTTTTAAACTAAGGGAGGGGAGATATAGACCAGATATGAAGAAGAAGTTTTGAATGATGAGGGTGGTGAAACACTGGAACAGGTTGCTAGGGAGGTGTGGATGCCCCATCCCTCGAAATATTCAAGGTCGGGTTGGACTGAGCTCTGAGCAACCTGATCTAATTGAGGATGTCCCTGCTCACAGCAGGGCGCTTGGACTTGATGACCTGTAAAGGTCCCTTCTAATTGTGACTGCCCTGCACCTCAGACTGCTCAGGTGGATCTGCATAGCTCAGCTCAAGCTGATGCTTAACAAGCTTTGTGGTGTCTCTGTTGTGGCCTTTGAACAGTCACATTGAGCAGGAGTCATCTCACCTTGCTTTGCTCATCACCAACAATAAAGGGACCATGATCAAATGATGGCTTTGTCACGTAATGGCTGCTGAGTTGTAAATTAGGAGTCGTACGGTGACCGTCAATGAGCAAGGAAGGATTTAATGAAAACCTCATTGGACCTGGCTGCATGGAAAGTCAGAAGGACATCAAAGAGACCGAGGAATGTACAAGGTTTAAAGAAAGAGTTAAGTTGATGGAAGCCAAGGCTTATGCACAGTCATAAATTTGCCACAGTTTATGTGCAAGTGCAAGATAGGCAAGTGCATTTTACTAGCTACTCAAATATGGCCTAAAGGACTAGTTACAGTTTTGAAGCAACTGTGAGGTTTTTTTTCTGTTTGGTTTTTTTGGTTGCTTTTTTTTTTAGTTTTCCTTTCCCCCTACTCACTGCCAGTTCAAGCACTGTTTAAAATTGGGTCAGAGCACTGACTGGCTCTTAGCAGGAAGTTTCCACCCCTGCAGTCACCACCCACAGGTTTACTGTTGAATTTCCAAAGTGGAAAAAATAATTTAATTGATAACTTCAGCTACTGGAAAATTGAAGTAGCACAGTGAAGGAAGTCACGCCTTTTATCTTCCAGATTCACTCTTGCAGCAGATGTTCGTCGTTCGGTTTTTAGGATCTATGGCCGTTCAGTCAGATCACACAAGTGAGGTGATTTATGAAGCGATGAGACAAGTGTTAGCTGCTCGTGCCATTCACAACATATTCCGTATGACTGAATCCCATCTCATGGTCACCAGCAAGAACTTGAGGTACTATAAAACCTTCAACTTGTCAACTTTCTGTTCTCTTCATACAACTTGTGATTAGTATTTTTTGGTTTTGTTTTCCTGAGAAATACGCTCCTTGAGGGAGCAAGATCCCAAGCATACTTAATAAATACTTTACTTAATCAAGATATCTCTTTTTATCTCTCTAGTATCTAGAAATTGCTCTCCTGACTAAGTTATAAGAATGTCCTACTAAAACTTAGGGGATGCAGTGGGGCTATAAGGCCCCACAAAGATACAGGAAAAGATGTAATCTTGGCCCATACAGTCACGGTGCGTACCAAATTAGCCATTCAGAAAGATACTATGACCCTTACCTCTCAGGCAGTTTGAGAGTCAAGGGCCAGAGTTGAACCTTGCCATCAACTGGGCTGGGAATCACAGATAAAGCATTTGATTCTGTGTGGCCGTTTCCCATCTGTAAAATTGCTAGAGTGATTGCCTTACTATTATAAAGCACCTTGATATTACTAAAAATCATTCTGAAATAATTTACTTTTTTTTTTTTTCTCCCTATACATAATTGCAGGTTAATAGATCCTCAAACTCAAGTTACACGAACAAGTGTAAGTAACTTTTGTTTGGAATCTGTTTTTCTACCATGCGCTCTTGGCCAAGCTAAGCAAATTCTGGTTGAAAAACCCAATAAAAAAATCTTATTATACTTTCCCAGTTTGAACTTGCCACTGTGACACAGTTTGCTGCTCATCAGGAAAACAGGCGACTGATTGGCTTTGTGATCCATCTGAGTGAGGCTCTGGGAGAAGAATCTATGAGTGCGTACGTTTTTGAGAGCAACACAGAAGGGGAAAAGGTTTGCATTACATTTAGTAAAGTACTTTATTTAGCAGACAAGTCTTTCTTAGGCATCCTGGTTTAAGCATCTGGGAAACGGTGAGATAGAAGCAAGAGCAGCTCCGTTTCTTGCCGAGAAACCACGCAAGCCTTTTGAGGGCTTATGTCTGAAAAGGACCAAACGTATAGATAACGTGGCAGCACGTAGAACAAGGAGAGAAGGATGCGATGGGTAATAGCAGCCTTAGAGAGAGAGGGGAAGGGGGTGTGTGTCTCAAGCACCAGCACTAACAGTGAGCGTCAGCTGTGCTAAGACACGTCCATCTGTAAAGCTTTCCAAGACAAGATGGCCACACTGTGTTCCCACCACTCTGGGGGTTTGCTGCATGGCATAACAACAGACTGTTAGAAATAAGGAACGTGCAGGAGAACTTTTGTCTTAAAAAACAGTAACAGTCTTACCTGCACTGGAAGAGATCCCCCTGGTTTGGAAATCAAGCTTGGTGAATAAAACTGAGTTGAGTACCAAGGTGTGCCAGCCTAAGTGAGATTTAAAGCAGAACCTAAGACAGTTTTATCTTTAGGTAGTTAGCATGGTGAATTAGTATTCCACCTCTGCTTTTAGACCTGTATTTAAGACATGTTTGCATCGACACTTCTGTGGTTTAGTCCCAATTAAGGAACAAAAACCCGAGCCAAACCAAAGCTGAGCTTTACGTGTTGGTTTTGTTTGGTGTTTTTTTTTCAGATTTGCTATGCCATTAGCTTGGGAAAAGAAATCATTGAGGCACAGAAGGTAAGTTTGTTTCCTTCCCCGTGTCTGTGGTGTGATACATCGTATTCTGCTTTTGGCTGCGCACCCTCCAGGTACCTCTGGGGTGCATGAGAAAAAAGAACTACTATTCCCCCTAGTGACAAAAAGTCCCGCAGACACGATTTAACACAGCCCCTGGGTAGTTTGTGCAAAAATAAACTCAGTTTGACTTTGCAGTAGTTTGATTTGTGATAAAATTTGCCACCCTAAATCAAAGTCAGAACTATACAAATCCAGTCATTCATGTCTTAAAGGGAGCTGTGAGTAAAATTTTTAAAATAACCCCAACTCTTTGGGATGAAGTGTACATGACACACATTGCTGTTTGACTTTCAGAAATTCATATTCCTTCCTCCCTTGGGGATGGAGAACACACAGGGTCTTTCCACTTAGTGAATGGGAAAGTTACCTAGCACCTTGCAGATAAATTTTGTCTATATAAAGATGTGACCCTAATACCTTAATATTTGCTGTATTAATTTTTGCTGCTAAGATTTCAGAACAAGTTGGGGTAATGAGCTTTTAGTCACAGGCAAGAAGCACAGGTGTAGTAAGTAATTTATGTTCAATAGTTATTACCTATGTAATAGTATTATATCGTATATTATGAGAAAATATTCTTAATTAAATTAGTATATTATAAAGGCTCAAAATGAATTAATTTTTTTTTTCTTACATACCCAAGGGCTGGTTTTACTGAACCGAAAGCAATTATGTTTCAAACATTAAAAAAAATAAAATAGCTGCACAACCATAACCCAGAAGTCCTGGGGCAACTGTGTGCTCCTCAGACCGCTGCACCCTGCTGAACTCACCTTTGTTTTTCTTCAGGACCCAGAAGCGTTAGCTCAGCTGATGAAGTCTGTGCCATTAACAAATGATGGCAAGTTCATGCTTCTGAATGACCAGTCAGAAGAGGATGGAACCGTACATGAAGAAGGGGAGGAGTCAGAAGCATAAAAAAAAATTTTCGATTCCCAAGCAGGAAGAGCAGGGAGCCCCTCTGCAGGAATCTCTGGGTTTCAGTCATCTGCGCACACAGGAGGCTGGCTGCTGTCTTCCTGCTGGAGCGCGCCGGATGCCTTTGCCAGCGGCGTTTCCTCTGGATTTACAGCGGAACAGCAGCAGGACTTGGCCTCTGAGGCTTTTTGCATTTGTGAATGTGTAGTGTAGAGGTGTGTCTGGGAAGCTGACAATCTTCAGGAAGGTTTCGGCATCAGCCCCTTGCTCATAGGTAGTTGGGACAGCGCAGCTGCCAGCCACAAAGGGTTGATGTCATTTCTTCAGATTTCCATAGCAAGCAGCCTACGATTCCACTGAAAGCAGGGCAAGTTGGAAGCTGTCAGCTCCTGTAACAAACACCAGGCCTCAAATTTCCTACTGTAGTCAATTTTCATAGTTTGCATGATTATGTGCATCTAAATGAAGGTTAAAACTGCACTATTTACTTTATTTTCAGATGAAGTTATTTTTAGTCTAGTTGGAGTGTAACAGAACTTATCTTTTGTGCTAGGCTATTTACAAAACAATTTGTTAAACACTAAATTTTTCCTATTAATATAATCTATTTTTATATTGCATCTAGAATAAGCTTACAAAAACGAATCTTAAGTGCCTACTCTTACCTTCCTGGGGACCGCACTCACACATTCTGTAAGTAAGTAATGGACATCATGTACCTCCTTGATTTAGTATTTTAATTCCCAATGACATGCAAATAGCAGAAGCAGTCAACGGACGGGGCACGTTAGTTGTGTGCAGTTTTTCTGTGGTAAGGTGTCCGACAAGCTGCCAGAGATGACACTTGTAGGACAAACATGTACTTTTATAGTAAGAATTCTTTGTATTTTTAACGAGTGACATGTGACAGCTGAGTCTAGCAGCAATATTTGGTTTTAAGAAACTGAGCAATAAAATGCTAGATTACAAGTCTGCGACGTACTGATTAGTCTCAAACTACCTTCCTGAAATTAGACACTAGATAGATTTGGCTACTAAGTTTAGATTTTTTCCCCTTCCAGTTTAAGCTGACAACATGAGGAAGGTATGTTGCAAGAAAAAGCAAAAAATAAACAGTAAATATGGGGGGTGTGTGTTAATCTGTGGCATAGTTTGTATTACTCAAGATAAGGTTGAAATGCCTCAAGCTTCATTTAACTCTTCTCAAATCACTTACTAGAAAACAGGATTTTCTGTAAGTGGGATCTGTGTTACAGCATCTGAAAGAACCCAGTTTGCAAGTGTTTGTCAAGGAATAAAGTTTAATTTAGCTGTTTTGTTGAATGTTTAAAAAGAACCACAGAAGAAAACTGTTAGTAACTGACACAAAAACTTATTCGTAAATAAAAATTGAAGCTGTCTTATTAAAAAAATTAAGACCTGCTGAATTGATCTTACTGAAGACACTAAGCATGAGGTTTCTCCAAATCGCCTTTATTAACACAGTTTGGTATGTACATAACGTTCTCTACTCACAAACCAAAGAGACCGAGGTAACAAAATACCCTTTTGTACAATGAGTTAGGAAACACTGAAGTGTTACATTTGGTCCTTTGTACCTGAGAAGCTGAAAACAGCTGTTGTTGATGGACATCAGATGAAAACTCAAATTTATTTCTGATTGCAGACCATGTTAGGACCTCCAGCATCCAGCATTTCAGTACCAGCAGTTCACTTCCCCATGAAGCACAGAGCACTTGGGTGCTGGTGGGGCCACCAGTTGTCACCAGTTAATGCAAACACATTTGGGTTGGGCATCAGCTGTGCTCTGCTCCCGCTAACCACTGTGCTGCAAGGAAGAAAGGTGAGGCATCTCCCTGGCTTCCAGCACGGAAGGAAGGGCACAGCACTCACAGAAGGGGGCTGCAAGATCTCTGGAAGAGCAGCTGCTACCACTTCTACCTGCAACAGCCTTGTCACAAGACACGAGGGCAGTGGTGGCAGCTGCCTACTCAGGGAGAGAGAGCGGCCTTCAGCCTGTTCTGCCTCTTTCTTGAAGGGGAAAGAAAAATACAATATAGGGGTCTGGTTTTATGTCCCTGCAGCAAACTCATCATCCTCATTTTTATCACCTCTAGGAATCTGAAGGGAGCGCATTCAATTTAGTTTGGGGAATTATTTTTTTAGTTCCATCATCTCATTTCCAGAGAACCAGTTAGGGTCCGTTTTGTTCCTATAATTGGAACAGGAGGACAAAAGCAAGGAAAACAGTAGTAGCACCACAGCAAGAATTTTGGACCCCTTCCACATGCCTTGTGGAGGAAAAATGATGTAATGCAGTTCTCACTGACAGAGAGGGGTGTGACATCCAAATCCAGGACCCACCTTGTACTTCAGATGAGAAAAGCTTTCTGCATGTGTATGCTGCTACATGACAGAGAGACAAACAGAAATAAAAACTACAATCCTATATTAGCAAGAATAGCTCTATTATCACTGTACATATTTATGTGTACATATATATTTTTGCCACATATAATATACATTCAGGTCTCCCAGATTAAACAGGGTTCTATAAAAATAGTCTTATGTCTTTCCTGTAGAATTTCCATCACCAGAACCACATGAATTTGTTAACCACCGCACATTAAGAAAATGTACAGTTCGGTTTATGCTCAAAGTATTACCTATATGAGATAGCATCTCCAAAAAAATCAGGATAAGGGGAAATACAAGTGCAGATTTTATCAGAGCGAGGTAATGGACTGTACAGAGCTACCCCAGTAAGTCCCTCCTGCGGGATACGACCACCACCTACATGCGATTCTGCAGTTGCTGTGGAAGGAGGAGGTGTAGCACTTGGCCACTCCAAGCCAAGAATTTACATGATGTCACATGAGATAGGAATATGGAAATAGGTACGTCCACTGCAACCGCAGCAGGATGTAAATGAGCAGCAACAGTAAGAATGCTGATCTTCGCAGCACTACTGAGTGGTCAGTGGGGGCACAATTTGGTCAAAAAAGAAAAATGTACACAAGTTAGAAAAAAAAAATACCTGTATCAAAATAAAAAAAGCAAAAATATAAATGAAATAATGCAGCATTTTGTAGGGCAGTCTCTGCAGTTACGAACGAAAACTAAGTACTTCAGTGAGGCTAGTTAATTGAAACAGTCCATAAAGCTTCTGTGTCGTGTTTTCAGAACCAACAAAAGGACTTCCCTATCAGTCTGGACTTTCCAGTTGCAACAAAACATTTGTTATAGCCTTCCAAATCTTGAAGTGACTGGCAGGAAAGGGAGAATTGGAAGTAATTTGGGAATTGCCTTAACCAGTGACCAGAGGGTGGGTGGAACAATTTGAACCATTAAAACCATTTAAGTACGGAAAAAAAAAAAAAAAAAAAAAAAAAAGGAGATGAAAGAAACAAATATGGTCTAAAAACACAGTTCAGAGTGCCCCCCCCCAAAAAAGAAAAAAAAACACAAACAAAAACCAACCCAAAAAGTATTTTTCAGTTGGGCTGACTGACTGGAGTAGTTTATTCTAGTTTGTAAGAACCGGAAGTGTTTTATGTTCTGGGAGATTAAACCACAACTATAATTTTTAATGAAGGTGGTGTTTACTTTTAAACTAAGTCTAGCTACTTAAGTTAGGAATCTGAGTAACTCTTGCACAACCTAGAACCTCTACTTGCAGGCATTAACAGATGTTATATTTATACAGAGTTCTCACAGTGTTCAGCAGCTTCTGAAGCCCGCAGTGCAATTATTGTTAACAAACAGGCATGTCAGACTGTAGGAACAACACAGACGGTACAACAGACCTACAAAGGCTAGGAAATACAGAATGGAGGCTGGAACTTGCAAGTAGGCACAACATATTCATCAACTGTAAGATCACTTAATAGTTACAGACACCCACCACACAGTGTCTGGTCATAAAAGGAAGAGCTGATCGTGGTTCTGTCTTGGCTTTGGATTTCCTTGCAAATCAGACCTTCGGTATGAAATGAGAAGCAATTTATTATGTTAACTTTTCTGGTTTTCCCATTCTCTGACATGGGGTGGGGGGGAGGGGAGGGGGGGTGGTGGAAAGCAGGGGAAAAATAAACAACTGACAAGATCCTAAGTTTCCACAGTGCAAATGCTATCTATAGTAATAATAGGGGCTTGGGGAATAAAACATGAATAAGGATTGGGATTTTGTGTCACAGCTTTAACATACATTCACAACATACACTGTTACACCTACAGAGTACTCTGTGACTGCAGTAAATACAACAGGACTGCATAAAGACATGTCTAAGTTATTTTTGGACAGATAGGCACAAATTATCTTGATTCAGTTGCTTTTTTTTCCTGGATGAAGAGATGCACCAGTTCAAAGGTTAGGCCAATGGCCTATGAGTCTGGGTTTTTTTTTAAATGTTATGTTAGAGATGCATAACTGCATCTGAAAATTAGTCAGATTTTTTTTTTACTTGCACATTTGTACTTTAAAATAGCTACATCCAAGGTCAACATTTCATATAGTTATTTTCAATCTAAAGAAAGTGCTGTAAGTAACGTAAACCCCTGAAAAACAGGAGTTTCTACAGGACAATATTGACAAACACAGACCTAGCCTCACTGGATCCTAGTAAACTACTGTACATTTTCTCTTGGGTTTAACAGAGCAAGTAAATCAAATCTAGAGCTTTTACCCCTACAGAGCATTACTAATAACGACAAGAACATGAGTTAGTTGAGTAAGTAATCATCACCCATACCAGCCATATCATTTCACAACAGGTTCTGCAGGTGTAGAGTTGGGAAGATCTCCGTTGCTTGCTTTAACGGATTCTTCTACAAAAATAAAAAAATAAAGACATTGATCATGTTTATGTTTTTACTGCCTGGAATAGAATCAAAAGTCTTAGCATATATATTATGCTGATGTCATAACATGACACCATATACCATGGCCTGCATATGCAAACTGACCTTGCAGCAGAAAGGGTCCTGGCCCTATTAAGAAACCTGTAGTTGAGGTGAAAGGTTTCTTCAGCCAGTAGAACTTGTGTAAAGATGACGTAGACACACTCATACATGTTTCAGAGTCCAAGTCCAGATAGTACAACAGAAGGCAAACATACCACCATGCTCACAACTTTTCACTGTGGTGTTCTTTTTAAGCTTTTCTCACCAAACCCCCCATTTTTCAGGGAACTAGACATGTATCACAACAGTGACTTATTTAACCTGAGAGACAATAAGTGATGCTCTACAGAAGGCTCTCCTAAAGAAGCCAGGGTAATATGTCTGTTCTTACCACACTGCTTGTAATTGGGGAGTTTTTTGAGTTGAACAATTATTTGAGCAGCTTCACTGCATGCATTCAAATCTAAATTCATGCTAAAATACATTTTTTTCTTTGCAAACTGTTTTTCTAGTGCAGAAGAAAACTGACCTTTGTCTCCAGTGTCAGTAACCTCACAGGTCACCTGTGCCTTTATCAGAACTACAGTGGAAAATTATTTACCAATTCCATTTTTAATACACTGCTACCCGAGTTTCTAAGTAACCTGTGATTGAATTACACTTCTCTATCTTAATCCCTGGAGCGTTCTCATTCCTTCAAAAAGAATTTTCCCACACTCAAGAGAATCTTCCAGAATTCATGAGGGAGAACACAAATATGAATATAAAATGCAAAATACCCATGTTACCCAGTCAAGAAAGCACACCACAAATGAAGATCTTACCCTTTGAATATAATCCAATAGCAGACCAAAACATATAATAAATATCAAAAGTCACCTATTGTATTTGCATCATCTGCCTACATACGTTGAAAAACAGCTGGTAAACAACAGGTGAAACAAACCACCAGCGTACTTCACATCAGCTAAGGTTGTGCAGACAAGGCTGTCATTGTCAAAACTGGGAATTGAGAGGGTAAGTGATGCTGAAGTTACTGTCTTTAGTATTACTGCAAGCATGCAATTCTCCCTGTCCCACATTTTTGGGGTTTGTTTTTTGGTGGTTTGGTTTTTGTTTTGTTTTTTTCTGGTTTGTTTTTTTTGTTTGTTTGTTTTCTCTTGTGTAGTTTTGGTTTGCGGGGGGATTCCTCACCCCAGGAAGCTGTTTGAAATTCAGCTATTCCAGAGAAGGTCTCTGTGAGCTGTGTCTGACTCCTCGCAAAACTCTTTGTGGAGGACTGAATCAACCCACTAAGAAGAAAGCAGCTATTAAAAAAAAAAGAAAAAAGCACTTTGCAAATGAAGACAGACCTCCTGTGCGAGCCAAAACATTCTGCATCTAGCACTCACCTTCTTTTTCTTTCTTTTCCTGGTTTTCTTCTGCTGCAGTTTTATCTGCTCTGAAAAAAATTCTTGCACTACTTAGTGAGAAATAAAGAAGTTCAAATTCCTAAGGGAAAAGATACAGAAGAGGAGTGTCAGTGTATCACAAGCATTAATTTGTAGACAGATATAAATGGGATTTTTCAGAAGCATCTGAGGCAACTAGATTTCAGTATCTAAATCACTTAAATGCTTTTGAAAATCTTCCTCCATTCATACCTTGTTCACATGCATTTTACAAAGCAAATGTCAGCCAAAAACTTGAAAGGGTAATCTAAGCGAAGCGGCATCCATGCAGTAAATCTGTCACTCAGCTACCAAGGATGAAAGTAAGGTTTGTAGCAGCTGTGAGAATTTGGAGCAACTTGCCCGTGGAAAATCATGAAAGCAAATAATTTAAGTGACATACGCTTGATCAGTTCCTGAGCAAAGTTCACTGACGTGGGGCTTTTTTTAACAACAGAGGACTGGACACAGTGCACACTCAGGGGGGTCATAAGGACATATAGTGCTTTATCTATTTCAACAGCAAACGTGCTTTTACAGAATGTCATCATGGGCTATTTAGATATAGCCAACTACAGATTTGTCCCAAAGACTCCTTACATTGAGAGCAGAGAGAAAGCATTTACCCCATCGATGAAACCTGAACTGCTGTGTTTCAAAATTCAAATGCACCCTTCCTCTGTTTGACAGCTAGCACACCACTCAACTGAGAAGCTCAGAATTAACACCCAAGCAACTCAGTGTTCAGTGTGAAATAAAATCTTTATTATAAGAAATTTAACCAAAAACTTATTCTCTCCTATTTAAGCACTCAGTTTTTAGCTGCATTAGATTCCAAACTCCATGGGACAAAGACTCCCATCCAGCAAGTCAAGTTTCTTCCTCACTCCAGTATCACAAACACTCAGGACAACCCCTTTGGATCATACATCTCAAGTAAAGGCGGCTTTTTTGCACTGCTGCTGCAGACAACATCATGCTTTTTGCTCTTAAGCTTTATAATGGAGTTGGGGTTGTTCAGCCTGGAGAAAAGGCGGCTTCAGGGAAATATTGCAGCCTTCCAAGTACCTGCAGGGGGCCTACAAAAAAGCTGGAGAGGGACTGTTTACAAGGGCATGTAGCAACAGGACGAGGTGCAATGAATTTACACTAGAGAATGGTAGATTTAGATTGGACATTAGGAAGAAGTTCTTTACTATGAGGGTGATGGAACACTGAAATGGGTTGCCCAGAGAGGTGGTGGAGGCCTCATCCCTGGAGACATTCAAGGTCAGGCTTGATGAGGGCCTGAGCAACCTGATCTAGTTGCTCACTGAAGGGGGACTGGACTAGAAGATTTTAGAGGTCTCTTCCAACCCGAGGCATTCTATGATTTTATTCTATGACTCCATCAGAAAACAGGTACCTGAATTGTGACGGGTAAGTGCAGAACAGGTTAACTAGACCCATGTTATACCTGCAAACAAACTTCCAGTCGCTTGTGGGTAAGGTTCATAGTCTGTAGTAGTTTTTCATCTTGATTAGTGGACTGCACATTCTGCTGCTTAGCTACTGCTCTGATTTCCTTCACGTACTTCTCTCTAACAGACTGGAACCAGTGCAGAGAATCAAACTCCTGGTACTGATCCAAAAGCTTCAGAATGTAAGCCACACCTATAGTCATTAACAAACCACGCACCAAAGTCAGCATGCAATTTGTAAAATATTTTGTGAATACTTTTAATGGATCAGCCTAAGTTGGTAATTCCCACACAAATAAAATTTAAATTGCAATTAATTTTCAATTAAATCTAACAAAAAAAATCATAACGAAGAACAAGCTTCAATTTTTGTAAACTTTACAACTCACCCAAAGACTTGCAGACCTCCTCATCTACAGAGATCTGCAAGCTTTGAAAGAATTGGGAAGCAACAACATACAACGAAACAGTCTGCTCCAATACTCAGCTACTCCATGCTTAGGAGATTCAGAATACACCAACAGCCCTCACATCCATTGTGCTGAAGTCAAGACAACCCAAGTTTAAATTTTGGACTTTTTAATTATAGGAACACACAAAATATAGCCAAAAGTTTTACTGCAAACCACGATTATGCTGGCTTGCCCAAAGGCTGGTTAGCATGCTGAAACTTACCCATGGCAAACCCGTCATCAGTGAAAGCTGCTCCACTTTTGTTCTTCTTATTCAATTTCTCCTTGCAACTGATTGAATGCTCTACAAAATTGAGGGTCTGAAAGAGTGAAAAGGTGTCTCAGAATCATCAAGAGAGATTCACAAATTTTAAAAAGGTATTCACATACATGCTGTTACCTATGAATATAATTCCATGCTCAAAACTATGCTAATCGTGTCTCCCATCATTAGGCATTTTTGTATGAAAACTTGTCCTTTTTCTAGATTTTTTTTTTAGGGGGGAAAGAAGGTTAAGCTGAAGTTTGGAAAACATCTGTATATGTAAAACTAATAAAACCCAAAGGTATATCATCTTCACTATTCTTGTAAGGGTCTATTACTTTGCACTCTCTTGGTGATTATTAGAGGTAAACATGTAAACAAGTAAAAAAATACTGAAAATAGCCCAGGTTTCCTGGAAAGCTTAAAGGAATTAATGTTTTACAGCTAAAGTGTGTTTAGAAAACAGTAAAAATATTTCAGTAGTCTTAACATTTATGATGATGTTAAGCAATTGATCCAGGTAGTAATGTCAAGCGATGAGTATATTTTTGTATGCAATAACTACTCTTAAGACACGGAAATGTGTGTACATTAACAACTTCTCTAAAACCTACAACAGTTTCAAATTTAATTACACTGAAATGCCTTTTTAACACTAAACAGATGGTATATTCCCGAAACTGTATTTATCAGAAAAAACCTCCACAAATGGGAAGGGAAAAGAACAAAAGTACTTGTCATGAGCCTTTACTTCCCCTCACTTCTATCACCGTGACATACCTGTCCCCTCAGTCTTAAGATCATGGCTCATGGATGTTCCAAAACGAGCTTCTAAAAGAGGATGTTACACATGAATCTGTTTGGCTCATTTAGGCCTTTAAATTGAACTGCTTGCAAATTCCCAGACTGCTGCACTCAAGTGTTCATGGCCCAAACTCAGTTGGACACCTTCTAAACAAAGCTTATTAGCAAAGGCATGTCCAGTTCCAATAGAGGGGACCTCAATTTTACTGCATGAGAACATGACATTAAAAAGCCTAATGAGATGAAGAGGACACACATGAGAGAGGTGAAGAACATGATTTTAAAACTCTCTTCATCCGTGCTGTTCCAATTCCTCCTTTTTCATCTTGGCTTCTCCAAATTTGATTCAAATAGGAGAAGTAGTTTTCAAAGTTACCTTTTGAGTTCTAGTACATGTATTAATGCAAACAAACATGGCTTTGGACAGCTATCAGCAAAGCCACGCTCAAAAAAAATCCCACTTATAAGTAGAGAAGAAAGTAGAATATGCTGAATACAAAAATATTAAAACACAAACCTGATCTGATACATTTTTTAAAAAAGCAAGCACTAGTACAAACAATGAAAATACTAACCAGTGGGGGAACAATTATATAGAAGTTCCGCAAATGCATGTTCTTTGGACTGCGGAATTCAGGAGCAAATACATCCACAAGCATTTTGAAGTACTCGGTTCCTTCTGCAAAGTTACGTGTGAGGTCACTGAGGACAGAGTCCAACTGTCTGCAAAGGACAAGAAATGTGTTACCTGTTTTCTGATAGAAGTTTCTTTGCTTACTCACCCCTTGGAGTAACAACCCTCTCTTCACTTGTCGGCTACGCCCACAATCCAGTACTTGGACCAGAGTGTCCAGGATTATATCCTACCTCTACAGCCACTTTGAATCATGTTTCTTGATTATTTTTTTTTCTTGTGAAAAAAGGTCTACAAATAAAATACTTGCATCTATTTATCTAAGGCCCTGAACATTCTAAATGTAGATATAGCATATGTGGTGAGGAAAGCTTGTTAGCCTTTACATCTTACCAAGAAACCAGGTTCTAACAGTGTCCATATTTTTAAAATGGCTTCTATTTTCTCTACTTTGAAGAGGAGCAAGTATTTTTTCATAAAGTCAGTTGATCTTTTAGCAGGCACACAACTAATAGCTACATTTATAACTTGAAAATTATAGCTTTTTCATCCTATCCCTGCCCCAAACCTCAAAAGCATGATGCTAGGGTACCTTGCTGCTTTTTGTGTTTCTTCTGAGAGTCCTTCTTCTTTCACCAGCTCTTCGAAGTTAACGATATCTTCCAGATCAGGAACAAACCTGAAAACTTACTGTTTGTTAGGACTATGCTTATGCTCAACTGCCTATGTTCACTGAAGTGTCTATTATAATTTATAATTTAACTCAGTATTCAGGGCTCGAACTACTTATTTGAAGTTGTATCGAATCTGCCATACTATTCTCATCAAGGGATTATTAAATTCACTTCTAAACACACATAACATTATTTGTACTCCTGCTTTTACCAGGCTCCTACCTCTAGCACTTGCTGCCCTTGATAGCCAAATTTACTATTATCTGCAAGAAAGCCAACGATTTATTTGTAAGTCACTCATATAAATTCAATCATCTACACAGAAAGAAGTCTCAAAGAAATGGTTTTGTCCATGTTCCTCAAGGCTTGTATGCTTTTTCCTGAATGCATCCTCAAAGTGATTAAGATCAGATATCACTGACTTAATTAAGAACTAATAGCTTACATGTACATCCTATTAACTCTTCTACAGCGTTTTCCCAAAGAATTTGTTTGGGCTTTAGTGGTTTATGGCAATGATTGTACAATTCTGAATTCCAGCACTGTTTTTGATAATTCCACTTCAATGAAGGCATAAAACCAGACCTTTTCAAAATTCATGGGGAATGGGTAAGAATCTAGGGAAAATCAGCATGAATAGGAAGCAAAGGAATGAGAAGGAGCAAACAGAAAAACAAAATATTTATAGGAGTACCTAATTGCACTACTACAGCAGTGAAGTCCGCCAGATCTTATCATTCGTACATAACCCATAGCGTTGCCTTTAAAAAACAAGAAAATAATTCATAATTACTTAAATACACATACACTCTTTCTAACTCCTATAAGCTCTGAAATGTAAACGTAAACTGTCGTATAGTTCTGGCAAAGAAACTGTTCTGAAAGCCAAAGTTAAAAAAAAGAAGTTACATTAAACTCTGGTATCAAAAGTCTACGCAGAGAAATAAAACACAACACATCATGCAGCAAGGTCGTGTTCCCTTCCATGACAGCGCAAGGGCCAAACAGTACAAACTCTTTCCACTGGGCACATTAAACACTTGCATGCTCAGTTCAGTCCTGCACATCTAAATGCTGAAAATACCATTGTGATGTCATGCATCACTCAAAGTTACTTCAGTTGGACATAATGGTTGTTTTCTGAAATACATGACCTTAAACGTACTGGGGTTTTTTTACCCAGAAATACATGCAATCTAGATAAAAGTCAATTCCATAACACAAAGAAAAGAACTTAAAAGGAAACAGGCATCTCTGCAAGCTGCAGCTATGTTTTAGACTAAGACACACAAGGGTCATTTCTGTGTCATTAGATGAGAGTACTTATTTCTCAGGAGGTACAAGAACTTTCCATCTGACTGGAGTTAAATCTAATTTTAGCCTGAGCTAAAAGTTCAGTTAGTAAATGACAACCTCTTCAATGTAATAACATTTATAGCATTTCATACCAATTTGACTTATGAGTTGTCTGAACTGGTCAAGATAACTCTGGCCATCCGGGGTTATTCCAAGTTTTCTGATGCCGCGGTTGAATTTATCTGCTCTTTCAAAGGGATACTAGAAAAATATTTTAGAACAATTTGTAAGAATAATTAACTATCCTTAAGTTGGTTTTTTTTTTCATCATGTCAATGCAATTTTATTTGCAATATATTCCTATCTCACATCTACAGCTTCACTTTGTAAATAAATTATACACCTGCCTGCCTATATTATTTTGCAAAAGTCATTTTGCAAGCTGAGAAACGAAATAGAAGTGTTATTGTGAACAATAAAGTATTGATAAAAAAAATAAGCACTTATCACACAAAGTGAAACAGACTGCCAGCTTCTAAATGCATTGTCTCATATTTTTGAGAAATCAATTTTCCAGCATGAAAAAAATCAAATCCTAGTTGGCAGATCTTGACAGACTGGAATAAGTGCTACATGTTTACATCATTTGGATTCAATCTGAATAATCTTATTCAAAATGCACAACCACCATTAAGCATGATTCAGACCATGCTTGAGTTCACTAAATCATCGTTTTCAGATCACCAAGAGAATGATTTTAGCCAACATCGTATTTACAGAGCAGCCACCTGAAACAAACAAAGCCATCCCGAATTACAGACATTCGTAACACAAATTTGGGTAGGACAAAAGCTGTCACTTTGTCTGAAGATACACATTAAAATAATAGGAATATTATGAATATTATGATTTGGTGCACCTTCAGTCACATGAAAGTAACACTTCTTACAGCCGAATCACTCCCACTTCTTGAAAAATTATGATACCTTGTGATCATTTTGATCCTTGACTTCCCTGAAGAATCTGATATCCTTGATAAGTCTGGATTTGATATGTTCATCATACATGAACTGGCTAAAAATATAAAACTTTTTCCTCAAAAATTGGTAAGTGAAGTTTACCTTGAAGAAAAAAATAAATTAAAAAGTCAAATCAAGAAAGTCAGCAAAGTAACAAGCATATCTAGCAACCTGTTTTGAGTAGATTCCTGAGTAATTTCTATTCATATGGAATCTTCTACTCAGTTTACTCCATTTTGTCATTCTCAACTCATCTTTTAAATTTCACTGGTTTAAGAGAATAAATAGAACTCTTCTCCTGGCAGGCCTACTCTCTTCCAGGAAGGGCAAGGGATAAGTTACCTATTTCAGTTAGATGACCTGCCCTACACAGCCATTAGTTTGTGGCTGGTATAACCTGTAGCTGTTCTTTTGAAGCAACATGAACATTTCAAGTTGAAAGGGGCTGACGAGCTCAACTTCCTCAGTCAAGTTGTGGAATCTGCACAACTTGCTGTCACACCTTTTCACTTCCTCAAAGTTTTCTAAAACACTTCCCCACAAGGCAGAGGCACACTTCCATCCTACACATCTCAATTACTTCTCATGTCTGCATAAATAATTTTATTCACAATCCAAAGTGAATAAATCTACATCACCAGGAAATACACGTAAGAGCATATTTTTGCGTAACTGAAGTCCCCACTCTCAGAATGGTGCAAGGGAAGTTAACTTCCAACAGCGCAAGAAATTATGAAAAGATTCTTTTTCTAATCATTTTCTCTTTTAAAGTAATGACTTGAGAGTGGGTTCAGTATTTCAACAAGTTCCTTTACTCTTTTTGGATAGGGTCAAAAGAACTGGAAATAGAAAACAGCTAAGAAGTAGAAGGAAGTTGAGCAGCAGATTGGAAAGAACCAATCTGGAATTACCTTTGGCATTGTATCCAAACTTGAGAACGGCAATAAATTCCTGGTGCACTAGGGCATGCCGCAGGAAGCGCAAAGAGGCAAATGCCTCTGGTTGTTTAAAATGACCATCTACACTACAGATATCATTCAAAGCACTGCAGTAAGAAGTCGCAGTCTTCCAATAAATGATTGTAGGTCTGTAACTTTTACTTCACAAATTGAAAAGCTGGTATTTCTCAAGCTTAATGACTACAAGAGGAACTTTAAAACTTAACACTGTATTTCTTCAAGATTAGCTTTAACTGCAGCAGAAGTATTTAAGTGTCAATAAGGAGAAACTTAGAGCACGCTAATTTATGCAGGCATCTTAGAAATCAAAATATTTTGCTATGCTAGTTTGATAAGTACTCTTTATCATTACTGAAATTCAGAGTCCCACCGGAACACCTTTTATCTTCATTGATGTGTTTTTCAATCTCTTCATTAACTTTTACATAACAACTCTAAGTGGCACAACTCCCAAGAAACTGCCATATTAATTTGTGTCATGTCCAGTAACTGTTTTATTAACATAAACAGAAATCATTGCACTATTAAATGTGCACAGCCAAATAAACCATTAGGACCTGCAAGAGTCTGGAGGCTTTTGTGCACTAAAAAAAAAAAAAACAACCAAAAAAAACCCCTCCAACAACAGTGTAAAAGATACTCACTGTTGTGTTCATGATTCCGGTTCCATGAGTTCGAATTGAATTAGCAATGTGTCGGATATTGATAGTGTTCAAGTGTTTGTTATTACTTGTTCTTTCAATAAAGATCTGGGAGATGGCAGAAAAATAAAAGTTATTTACCCAAACTTGATTCTGTGATAAATTATCAGTCTAGCTAGCCCATATCTTATTTCTGAGAGCAGATAATAACTAGCGATTAGGGAAAGATCCAAGAAAATACAGCATACAATAACATCTGGTAGGTGGTGCTGGTTTCTGCAAAGCAGAATTGGTAATTCCAAGGCAGATGTTGCATCAAAACTCTGATATTTATTGAGACTGCATCCTACAGTAATCAGTCTGTACTCTTCTGGCACCTATTTGTACTTTTGGCCCTGCTACATACCATGGCAATGAGTTCTACCACTGAATTACATGCTAGGAGAAATAAGTACTTCCTTTTCTTTAAGGAAGCCACTCATTTTTGTAGTGGGTCCCTCATTCTCACATTCTAAGAAACCACAAAATGATCTTCACTGTACATGTCCTCCAAGTCATTCACTACTTCATCTCTCTAATAATCCATTTTCAGATGCCATTTTTTTCAAGTTGAAAAAAAAAAAAAATCATCACATACTTAATATGCTTTTATATAGCAGCAAATTATCCTTACTGCCTTCTCCCGCCTTCACTGGAATATTTGATTCTACTGGTATACCATACTCAAAATATGCTTAGAGAACATTCTCTGAGACCTGTCTACAGCATCCCCAAAGATGTTATTCTAGAGCGGCATTAGCTATTTTACACCTTGTTATTATGTACACTCCGCTTGTGTTTCTCACATCTATACTACTCCTCATTTCTTAACCACTTCTAATCAGGGCCAAATCCAGGAAAAAGTGCATGAGATACATCTTACCTGATTATTCAGATTGTAGAGGTAGCGGGACACAAAAACATGAATATTTCTCATGATTTCCAAAACATCCAGACCCTGAAACAATATTATCTATTGAGAATTATTATGATTAAAATTCTCAAGCACTACTGACATGCTTAACCACTAAGGTGTACAAATACTATTTCTGTAGTTACATTAAAGGATTTTAGAAAGTAATGTTTTCACTTTGCAAAACGAAGAATCTCTTAACAACTTTTTGTCCATACATATTACAAAATAACCTAGAGAAGAAAAAAAGAAGCTCGGCTCACATTTTAACCTTTACACTCTGCCTGTTTTCTTCCAGCTTCCCCTGAAAGTGAGAAATCCTCTAGTCTATTCTACAAGCCCCAATTAAGACAAAAAGTAATAAAATTGAGATTTGGCTGTTCTCAGATTCCAGAAAATGGGATCTTGCCATAGGGATTTCTAGAGACACACAGAATTCTACAAAGACATAAGCAACCACCTACTTTTTGATATCATTTTGCCCAACTTGTTTAGAAGAATGAAGTTTTGTATTTGCAATGTTTTACAATTGTTTTGCTTGAAGGAGTCCCTTTAGTATCACTGTGCATAGAGAAGATGCTATTTAATTTAAACACTGTTTCCAGTTGCATCAAGGATTTTATTAACATTTTGCTAGGGCTGAGGGGGAACAGAGAGCTTGATGGTTTTGTTTTAAAGTAAAGCTGATACCAGAATGAATGTTATGAAATCAATATTGCGAAATGATTTAAGTCTTTATAACAATGTGATGGTTAAATAACGCCAATAGAAAGCCAAAGCCAGTAACGGAAACTAATTCATAGCACTTTTGTGCCAAGAAGCAGCTGTAGTTCTTAGTTCTATGTCCTCTTTCAACTTAGGCAGACGTAGCCATCACAAACACTAAGCAAAAGAGACTGTATTTCTAAGAGGTTTCACCAATGTGCTAATCCAAACAAGGGAACAAAGCTAAATGCCAAAAATATTCAAGACACTAAAAACTCTGGAAGGAAAGTCTTCAGAAATATGCACGCTGTGGTTTTTTTTGCACCAACCCTATAACAGTGAATGCCTTCACCATTATCTTGAGGAAACTACAACTTTCCTCTATATGTAACCATGTTTAGCAGTTTCTAGGAGGCTCCGGGCCACCCTCCTAATTAAGCTAAGCACAGATGTTACAAGGTCCTCAATGTCCAGCCTGTGAAACAGTTTCTCTTCATGACCACTAAGCAGAACCTGCTGAGAAACAAGCAAGAAACCAGGGAAGAGCCATCACCCAAAGGTCATTCCAGACTGCTGGCACTTGCATTCCAGATACACTGCCTGCCAAACAGCTGATACTGAATTTTCAAAGAAACCTTCATATACCCAACTTCTTTTTATTAAACCTTATGTTAAAAAACGAATGATGCGAGTCCAACATGAAATTAACTGATATCGGTGTTATCTCCCAAGGCAGATAAAGATCCTGTACCAAAAGTCAAGCAGAAATTAAAGGGTACTTTTTCCAAAGAGTTCTCCACCCATGGGTACTTTAATTTCAATGACTCAGTCCTTTGAGTAGCTAGCTAGTATGACAGTGTAATGGAACAAATCATATTCATATCCTGTGGGCACTGTACCTGTTCCAGAGTTTGGCTAGGAAGGTGTGCTTCAGTCATGCTTAAACCATAGCGTTGAGTTGCTAGGTTTCTCATTTCACTGTAGGTGGCCCAGTCATGAAGAGCTACAGTCGTTAAATTGTAAAAGGTCTTGTCCAAATAGTGAGTTACATAAGCTGTAAACACATAGAAGGGTGAACTAAAATAATAATAATAATAATACCTGTTCAATTAGAGAAGTGTGGAAAGAAGTGAAAAGATACATTAAGCCGAAGTGTAACAGAGATGAAAGTAGCAGAACCAAGAAAATGTACAACATCTCACCTTTTATGTCAATGAATCGATTGAAAAAACGTATTGGGTTCAGAAAGAAGAAGTGAGCTAGATCCTTCATACCAACTCTGAAGGGGTTTCTGTCATCCAGTTTTAGGTGTGTATGAACTGATAAGCGCAGGTCCTTTTCTATCTCTTTACATAATTTGTCCAACAAGTGCTATTCAGGGAAGTAAAAAAAAGTCATGTTGAGAGTCCACTCACAATGCTCTGTTAGCAGAACTAACATGTCCCTCTAGAGACCAATTAAACTAGTGAAGACAGCTTTGCTCTGGCATGGCCACGTAAGTCGAAGTGGATCAATATCTGGGAACCAGAAGGATATTTATTTCCTGTGTTCTTGATCTAATACAGAATAGCAAGAAAAACCTCTACAGCTCAAAAAAAAAAGTAAAGGTATAGCTACCTAATGCCATTCTTTACGTTATTAAAACTTCCACGTAAGAGTTTAACACAATTTCAACTTATATATTCTCACTTCTCAAGGCTTAGTGCTATCTACCTAGATAATAATAATACTTAACTCTGTGAGGAAGAGTCTTGCAGTAAGTAATTTGGCATTTTCGGCAGAATTTGTAATGTTTGCTTTTGAACTAAATCAAACAAAAAGAGTGGTTCAAAGGTTAAAACCCAGGACTTGAGAATTTAGATTTCCCATTTTCTGTCAAACATGCTATGTAATTCTTGATAATAATTTTCACTAAAGAAGCCACCTACATTTACAGATCCTTCACTACTAACAGCCAAGCATACTTACTGAAAGAGTAGAGTACTTATTTTAAGCACTCGTACAAGCAGAAGCTAATCTGACAAAAGTCCTCTTCTGTCTGCGTAGTCAAATCTGTAACTGAGGCTTTGCCAACTTACATAATTTAGAGTACAGTATTTTCACGTTTCCAGCCAACACAGACACCATTAACGGGTCTTACATAACCAAAATCATCAGTGAACACTTTGTTCTTTATTAGAATGTTTCACACCAGTCTCAAAGGTCTCTATGCTGTTTTGATAGATCGTATCAGCTTTGGTACAGTAGGTGCTCGCCTCTAAGTTATTCCAAGCATTGTCTTTAATTTTATTTCACAACAAGTTACCTCATTAAGCACTTCCATGATTTCTTTGTCATAGCATTCCAGAAGCATTTCATAAGATTCCAAGTGTCTTGCATGCATCATAGCAGGTACACAGTCCCGTAGCGCACTAAACATATACTGAAAAAAGAAACTACTGTGCTTTACCAACACACTGACAGACATGTCAACAGCATTTCAAATAGTGCTCAAAGCTCACAAACAAATCAAAATTGCTAGCCTTCACACTTTTATTGAAAACAGATTCCACAAACCCTACTGAACTTTCTGGTCCTTAATGCCTTCATCTGAATTATTTAGTTGCTACTGATCCATTTACATAATTATTCGCTATAGGTCATAATTATTAGCTATTTCATCTGAAATTATGTGCACGATATTCTTTTTAGTACTGTAATTGACCATGGCATGCACAATACTGGAGCAGATGACTGATTTTTATCAGAATTAGCATGCCAAAGCATGATTCACTTCTGCAGCAAATACTTGATCCTTCAAATAAGGGAGGAGAAATAGTGGGGTAGAAAAAGCTACAGGACAACTATGCCACACAGCATCACTGAACACAGTGATACGTGCTTTAGAAATACATAACCACAATGTGGAACAAAGGCTTTTAATGTTCAAGTCTAGCAAAAGGTGTTTATTTCAAATTAGAATGAAGAAAGAGAGGAATAGAGACAGACACACAGAGACACAGCAACCTGAGAGTTTTAAAGCAAACTAACAGGTATACTTTAATTAGATTTAAGAACAGATTACTTTTATAGCCTCTAGATTGAAAAGAAATCTCTGCCTCAGTAGTAACTCCTGCCTAGGTTTACCTTTTTGGGTTTTTTTTAGCTTTTTCTTTAAGATTTTCAGCATAAGCTTTATCCTCTCCTCCTCTGAATCCCTCCCACTACAGTTGCTTGTTAAACTAAGATGTTAATATTATTACTTACATGCAGTCTAGCAGAATCAACTGCATTTTCATACACATCATCTAAATATATTGGAAAGACTGCTCGATGCCAGTATAAGAAACAACAGTCACACTGGGCTCGAATTCTAGAATACAAAATGACCTATTAGACACAGAATTGGAAGAAGTCATTCTTCTAACAGTGATATTTATTTTAACGTGTTTAAGCTAAAACCAACTGCTTTTCGAGCCTATGTTTTACATGGTTAATCTCCAGATGCATTGTTCTTCAGAAGAAAGTTCTTGAATAAAGGACTTTTTGTTTCTTGTATTAGTTTATTCATAAATAACAGGTACTTGCTTTAGAAAAAAAAAGGTTTACTCAGTCTCTGAAAGAATTAAACGTTACATGACAGCAAAATTCTAAATAGTTATTTTCTTACTGTATGCAATTAGTAGCCTACAGGTCAAACAGTTTCTCCTGTAAATCAAATAAGAGAAACAGGTCTCTCCTGATACAATCTGTGTAGAACAGTTACGTGAGGAATTTTTCCCCATGAGTCATCCACTGAAGGTGCTTGTCTCTCCGTAAAGTATGCACAGAACCCAAGATACTCACATAGCTTTCAGATGGCCAACATTATGTAACTTGAGCGTTCACTGAAACCACAGCTGCGATAAGACAGGAACTAACAGCCTGATCTCCCAAACAGATTGGGATTAACTCCTAAATTTGTGGTTTGAGTTAAGAGGAAGACCTTGATTTAAAGCTGAGTCATCCACGAAAAGTGACAGAATTTCTAACTAGTCAGAGAAGTGGATTACCTAAATGTTGCTCATTAGGTTAAGCGCGACTTGCCCAAAGACCAGCAAGCTTCAGGCTCAGCTCTGGATTTCTTTCTGCCCATCCCTGGTCTACATACACGCAAAATTCACCACCAGCATGCAGCTATCAGATTTTGCAATTCACACAGTGAAGATCCAGCTCCTCTAGTGACACTACCCTGCCTTATATATGTCACGTGGAACTGCTTACCGCTCTGTAAGTTCACTGATCAAGTCTAGTTTTTTCAAAACTAACTGAAGGGGAATGAGCTCTTCATCTTTAAAAGTTTTCTGTGTAAACGAAGTAAAAAAAAAAAAAAAAAAAAAAAAAAAAAAAGGAAAGAAGAAAAAAGGACAAGATTATATTTCTTTATAAGATACTACACCAAAAAAGCAAAGGTCTGGAATAATCATGACACTTACCATCTGTGTTCCCACACTTAGTGCAAGGGAAACTATCAGCCGCCTCTGTTTTGTACTTGGCCCATTTAGAGTGTTCTCAGCCAACACCAAAGCAGAGAGGACATCCAGGCGTTGCTCACTGTACTTTTTATCAGAAATCACTCTTTTCTGAATGGCAGAAAAGACACAGAAATTCAGAGAAAAGTCACCTAAGCCCAAAGGCAATAACTCTTCTATCCAAAGCTTATGGACTTGTCAGAAATCGAGTATTTCTGCAAACAAACGATGTTTTGTGAACAGAGCTAACTGAATCCAGATTCACTTAACTCCGTCAGTTCAGTGATATTACCCATCTATACACTCAGAGAATGTGCAGTTCTGCGTGATCAAGGTTCACGTCATACAGTATACAAATACTCCACAAGCTGCATATGACTTTGTGCCAATTTAAGTTCTAAGCTGCATGTTATTTAATTTTTTTAATTATTTTTCAATCAGTAACTCCCTGTTGCTAGTAACCAAGTCCAGTTTACAGACGAACAGCAGGAGGGCACATAAACGTGGTAATAAAAACAGTTTTCAGCTATCTACAAATTCTAATTTATCAGAAAAATAAAATGAGAACACATTTGCATGAACAAATGGAAGGTAATCAAATCTTCTGGCTAAGCTGTTGGAAGTCATAGATGTATTTGTGAATAGAGGCATAAATCAGAAGAGGCACAGTTTCATGAAAGAGTTAAAGAAAACCTCATCTGATTCTAAGACAGTATGTTCAACATGAAGCTCCTAACCTTATCCCCCTTAGATCTTACACCACTTAAAGATGAAGTGAACCAGATAAATGAACTGATACTAATGGACACTTCTATTTACCAGTATCTGCCTTTTTACATATTACAAAATATCAAGAATTGTTCACAGATGTGCTCTCTTTGATAACCCTCAATACACAAGTCTAAGCATATATCTAAGCATTTAGACAAAAAACTGTAACGTAATTACAGATCTCATCTGACACGGTTATGAAGTTTTTAGACACACAACTTTTTTTTGTGCTTAATCTAGAAGATATGGAGATGTCAGATGCATAAATTGAGATTACAGTCAAATAAAAGGAAAACTTAATAGTTGCACTGGTATCAATAGCATGTGTCCTTTGCAATTCTACTAATGAATGTGATGAAAGAATAAAACAATCAGAACAGGTATACTAAAATCTCATTTCCCCACTTGTTCCAAACTCAGAAAAAAATCAAGATTTGTTAATCAAAATATGTAGTAAACTGACCTTGTTTACAGAAAGATACGTACCTGCATATTACAGTTGTCTCACCATCAGTAGCTATTTTATCCCACAACAAAATTGTGAGTTTATGCCCGCATTAGACTCCCATAAGCCATCATGTATTAACCACAGCTATTTTGCCAAGACACGATTTAAATAAATAACAGCCTATTTGCTTAGATGCATAACGGATTGCTTATAGAATGTGCAATAGACAAGATGTAAGAAAAGGTCAACTTGTGAAAATCACTAGGAATAAAAACCAAAAAGAATACAGGCGTAACATGACAAGAGATGCAGCATCTTAGAGGAAGAGAGGAACCGCTTTTGATCAAAAGCAGATAACCATCTACGCTGTACAGTTTCTAGGGCAAAAGTTCTGACCCACTGAAAAGTTTATGTATCTGATGTTTATCGTAAAAGCACTATGCTACAGATTTTGCAAAAGTAAGAAAAATGCTTTAAAATTAAGATTTATTTTTTTTTGTGAACACTTAGATAGGAAGGTTAATTACTAGAACTTGGCTTACATACCTTGGCTACAGAAATAGAGTGAAGAGCCTGATACTGCAGATGCTGAGTGATGTGCGTCACAGAATCTGCCACAACCATACTCCTTCGGTAGAACATGTGTTCTATTGCCTAAAGTAAATTCCAAAACACAATAGTTCATGTAGCTACCGATACTGTTACCTTTCAAATTTGGCTTTACCACAGGCTGATTCATCCACACTGCAAATACAGACTCTTCCTACTTCATAATGTTAGTAGCAATTGCAATCAATCCTTAGAAACTCAGAAAATCAAACCACTCGGGAGCGTAAAAAAGTTTCAGGACTGATGTAAGTTTTGTTGTTTCATTTGTTGAAATAATCCTGTTCTGTTCACCACTACTTTCTGAAGTTACATCAAAACGGGATCTTCCTTTCAGAAAAAGTACCAAGAGAAGTGTGAAGTCTTGCACCTGGGGAGGAGCAATCCCTTACACCAACATGTACTGGTAGTCACCCAGCCTGTAAGCAGCTTGGCAGGAAAGGATGTGAGGGTACTAGTAGACACCACGCTGAACACAAGCCAGCTGTGTGCCTTTGCCATCTTAGAAGCAAATGGTCTCCTAGGTTGCACTGGGCAAAGCACTGCTAGCAGGTCAATGGAGGTGACCCTTCCCTTCTGCTCAGCACTGGTAAGACCACACCTGGAGTGCTGGGTCAAGTTCTGGGCTCCTTAGTGCAAGACAGACATGAACACACTGGAGAGAGGCCAGCCAAGGGCCATGAATGTCATTAAGGGACTAGAGCATCTCATGTATGAGGAAAGGCTGAGAGAGCTGGGACTGTTCAGCCTGAAGAGAAGGCTCAGGATGGGAATCTTATCAATGTATATAAATATCTGAAGGGAGGATGCAAGTTAAGACACAATCAAGGCTCTTTTCAGAGGTGTTCAGCGACAGGACAAGAGGCAACGGGCACCAGCCAGAACACAGAAGGTTCCCTCTGAACATCAGGAAACATCTTTTTACTGTGAGGGTAACCAAACACTGGCACAGGTTGGCTGCCCAGAGAGGTTGTGGAGTCTCCATCCCTGGAGATATTCAAAAGTCATCTGGACACAGTGCTGGGCAACTGGCTCTAGGTGACCTTGCTTAAGCAGGGGGAGATTGGACCAGACAACCTCCAGAGTTCCATTCCAGCCTCAGTCATTCTGTGACACCAACTAAGGAAGCTCACTAGAAGTTACATATGAATCAGTTCTAGTCTCCCAAACCTCTAGTTCTCTAACCAAACCTAGTCTTGAAAGAGAATCTCAGAGAAAATAAAAAAAAAACACCCCACACTTTTTTTCTTTTTCATATGTAATGTTTGCTCAATGTTCTCTGTAAAGGTCTACATGAAACAAACAGCTTTCATCCAGTGACCTACCTTCAGAAGTTCCACAAGTCTACAAAGAGCTTTCACTGAGGTTTTGGTCATAGGTTTTTGCATTGACATGTAGAGATTCATTGTAGTTTTGACGATGGTGCTAAGACTGTACGCATAAAGAAAACCCTAGAAATAAAATGAGTACAAGAGGAGAAAACAAAAATAATATTTTCACAACATGTAAAATAAATTCTCTCTGTTTTCTTTCATATATAATAGACATCTAACTTTCGCCTCTTCACACCAGAGAACGTACCACTCCACTTAATTAGCAAGTCTGAAATCCCAAAGCTGAACGAGATCCTTTTATTAGGCAGACATTACGAAACTGCCTACAATTCTGTAGATCACCTCATCGTTAACCTCTTCTAGAGCCATTCAAATTTAACATATGACAGTGAATCAATCAATCACATAGTCCCAAAGGTCTAATAATTTCAGACCTATTGTAAACCAGCCCACCAAACAACTCCTGTCCCCATAAAAAACAGCCTACTACAAAATCAATCTAACACTTTCAGATTCTGTGGATTAAATACATGGCAAGTATTTACACAGTTCTACACCTCCTAAATAAAACTGTCCATCCCACACTAAAAAAAATGCAATAATTTCTAAACCAGCTTTTAAATACAATGTTGGTTACATAGAGCATGACAAAAATGTTTATTTATTTCAAAGGAGAACTAGTAATAATAAAGAATAGGAAAAGACAGTAAGTGGTGTAGGAAACTCAATTCATTATAGACCAAAATTTTAAGTCCACTGCAAATAACTCAAATATAAAACCCACAAATCCTAGTCCATGTACGTCATATAGGGAGGATTCAGGATCATGCTTCTATCACACCCCTATTCTCATTAGATTTCTGTCAGGCACATAGACACATATAAAAACTAGCGAAAAAATAAATTCAGAAATAAGATGCATCTTACATTAAGACTACATGCTGTTAGTAGGCCAAAAGAAAACCAGCTGCCTCGGAACGTAGTAAGATTCTTGCAAAGTACCATCACTAGGCAAAGCACAATGAAACAACACAAAAACCTTTACTGGAAGTATGTATTGTGCTAAATCAAACTAAATTAGACACCAGTTCAGTCCAACTTATGTACCTCATGACTGACTCGAAAGGAAAGAAAAACAAAACCTTTACTACAGAGGGAATGAAGCTTTTTTGATTTCCTAAGTCAAGAGAAAAATTCAGAATTTTAGCCACTGTGTATTTAGTCAGAATCACTTTCCCCACATGCTTTATGGAAAGATCTTTTACAGCTCTACTGGGCATTTAAAGTTTTAGAATTCCCACACAGTAAAATAACACACTGATGATGACAGAGCTTCTGTGATTGTATCACCATACTAAGACTGCACACCTGGATGAAGACATTGCAGCGGTTAGAAAGATCTTCAGCAAACTTATCCATGCGTTGCTCCTTTGATAGGATAGATTCCATTTTTGTCATCCATGAGCTCACAAAAACATAGTACGACTGCATATCTCTGGAAAAGGAAACAAAGAACGTTGCTCACTTCAAATAAGAAGAGTATGAGGATTTTCTTCTCTTTCCAAAGATTAAATTTTTACAAGGGAAATATGTTAAGTCTTCAGTCCCCAAAATAATAATTATCCATTCCCGAAAGTATTCAAACCTCATACTCATTTTCGTTTTAATTCTCTATAGGCAAGGATTAATTAGTCTGCCAATTATATCTGTACAAGCATGTCCTAAAGAGTCAAAATCATCTAACTTTCAAGAGAACAAATTGCCCTCTTAGTAGTGCATATACTATACTTAAATTAAAGCAGTAAATAAAACTGCTAGAAAATGCTTTTAAACACTAGAAAGTAAAAAAGACATCCTACACCGAAATTATTTTTTTTTCCTCTAAGTTTGAATTTTTTTAATATACATACACATAAACACACACGCACATATATAAATATAACTTGTCATTACAACAATGCCAGACTGGACTGATCTTAAATAAAATGATGCTCCAGAATTTTGGATTACGCTAGTTATAATGTTTAAATACAATCAATGCTTTTTCAGCAAAACTATCCCACGTATATTGCTGCAGCAAAGCAGAAAAGTTGATTAACAACACTGAGCAACACTACACAACAAGCTAGTACACTGAATAAAGAAATCCACACGTTTACAAACTATTTGCCAAACAGCATCACGAAGCACTATTTAGGAAGCGTACTTGGTAAGTGACTGTGCCTTCTGCTGTAGAAAGTTCTCCCTTTGCATTTTAATGGTATGAATACTTTTCTTGTCCAGAAGTTTGGCAGCAGCTGGTATCTTCTGAATCAAGAAATTGTCAGCAAACCAGATAATGTTAGCAGTTAATGTGATGGCTGGTACCTAGGGAAGAAATTAAAAAAAAAATAAAAAAATAAAGAGGGGAAAACACTACAAAGTAGCAAAGTAACTACAACAAATACTATGCCACCATGCATGGGCTTGATGTCTATTTTGAACCATAACACACAATTCTTTCTATAGAAACTAGATATGCAGAATTAAAGTATTACATTCATGATAAAAAAGGTTTCTCCCCTAAAAGTCCACCTAAGGACAACACAGGCAGTTATTACCACTCTCAATTATTCTAAACAGTATTAGAGAACTTAATAATTTCTTAACACCACCTGATATGAAAAAGCCCCAATCACCTTTGGGCTTCGATGTCTTTCAAAACACATGTTTATAGGCAAGGTCAAAACCTATAGCATTTATTCAGTCTCACAACACTAGTAACTCAAACAATTCTTGATCCTCAGTGCCACACTAATCTTAAGAAGAAATATTTTAATGGTAATTTCAAGGTTTTTTTTACCTTGCTGTTATGAGTGCACAAGTTTTCGACCATCTTTAAAAGAAAACAGGGCAGAGGGAAGGAAGGAATCAGAGTAGAAAAAAAGTCTTAATTCTGCTTTTTGACTTGTTGTAATAAATTGTGTCCTTTCTTTTCCCAGGTCCGCGTGGTGCTGTGCAACCAAGAAAACCATCTACTCCATTACTGAAGATTTTTTCCCCCCTTTTAATTATTGATGACAGAATAAAGCATTTACCTTTTTACAGACATCCAACAATGACTTGTAAAATTTCTTGTCTATGGTCCGAAAAATCTGAAAGTGAAGTACAAAGAGGCCACAGATGCCCACATATTTATCTCTCTGGTCAATTTCTGAAGGTTCACCTGCAGAAAGACACCTTTTTAAAGTCTATTCCCAGACAAACAATAAAAATAATTTTAGAAACAGTGAAGCTGGCAGGAGAAGCATGAGCTTGCATTACCAAGTTTGGTTTCGACACTTGCAAATGCTGTGCGAAGAGTATGAGCAAATTCTTCAGCAAACGTGCTGTTCTTTGACACTGACACTCCACCGTTTACAGAATCAAATTGTTGCTCTATACAGGCCTGAGCAAAAAAAACAAAAAAAAAAACAGCATAACAATAATGCCATGAATTTTGGACTTTAAAAGAATACTGATCTTGCAAGGGAAGAATACTGTGAGAGTACATTGGTTTAAAACTTAGCTGAAGTTAAACTTCGCAACATGAAGATTTTTAACTATGCTTAATTTTAGAATAACAACAAAAAATATTAAAAACCTCTCTTCTATCTAACATTAAAAAAAGCTATTTTATTTACTTCACGCTTTTGTTAAAGGGCATTTTTAAATAAACCACTTGATGTGTTAGTGATAAGAAGCTAGATGTGAATTTGCATTATTACATTACAACACATTACTAACTATCCGTTAACTAAACAAGATTATCATGCAAGTTGCTTGTAGGATGTGGTTAATAAACTTGCAGTATAAAACCTCAAACTACTGGTGGTGGTTTAAAAAAAAAAATAAAAAAAAATTTACCAAAACCAATTTACCAATAGTCAAAAACTAGAGAGACACTTCAGATTTTCTCAAGATATTGGAAAAGTACTTAATGGAATTATACTTAAGAATATTTTTCATGTATTTTTTTTAGGAAAGGGCATTTGCAGGACAGGAGAGGAAACTTCCTGAATGAACACTAGACAAATACTAGTGATGCCTCAAACGTATAATAAAGTCCTTGTACTAATGAATTAGTATTAAAGAGATATAAGATGAAAAATGGGTAGCTGGTAGCAATGTCCTTTGAAAGAATAAGCTAAATTGTCCTTAATTATTTATCTAGTTTCCCTTTTGGAGGCTTTTACAGAACACCACTTTCTTTCCTATGCCATTCAAGACGTAACAGTAAGAACTGAGCAACGGTGCTGTTCAATTGCCTCCGCTGTGACCAGATTTAGCACTGCCGTCCTCTGCCCACCATGGCACATCTGATTTCAGGGTCTCAAACAGACACTTTTCTAAAAAAAAAACAACAGGTGGCTTCTGGTATGAATACATTTAAGTTAGCTGTATTGAAAAAGTAATAATCTTTCTCATCCACCTGCACACTTGAATGTTTCAGGGGTATACACCACTGAAGTGGCGACAGCTACCTGCCTCATATGCTAGGAATGAGACAAAATATATTACAACAGGTCAGACTTAACATATTTTGAAGATTACCAAGGAGATTTTAACTTGCAGCTGAAATGAAGCTGATCTGTGCTGTGTTAGCCTGCCCCATCAATTAAAATTTCTGGTGAAAAACAGACTCCCTGTTAGATACAGAGTCCTAATTGTGCAGACCAAGTTGTTTGAATTTCTTTATTTCTATAAAACACTAAGCATTATCTCCTACTATTCAAAGCCTGGCACAGTTCTAGCATGAGAAGAGCAAGATAGGATCTTACAATAGAGTCTTTTTTTCGCGCCCTCATGCACAGATGCGAGAGCCAAATTCACACATCACTGTATCCAGAACAAAACAAAAACAAACTGTTCTAAAAAGAGCATCTAACTCTTTTGCAATAGTTTCCCCTGTCACACTGCGGAACATTATTTCATTACCTGAAATATCATTCCATCAAGTAATTGGCATTCCAGTTTTAACAGTAGCTTTTCAAATGGCTTCAGTTTATCTTCTTGAATTCCAAATTTAGAAGGGTTGTGATGGACCGATTTTAGCAGCCTGTAAAGAGTACGTATGTGTTCCACGCACATACAACACAATTAAAACATGTTAACAGTTTTATAACACCCCGTACTATTTTAATAATAGATTTTAATTGCCCAAATCTGTGCTCAACTCCAAAGTGAAAAAAGAAGTCAAACTTCAAAAGTGTTTAAAATCAATTACTTCTCTAACTGTTAATTTTTCAGCTTTTACGTAAGACAGCATTCTTAATTAAATCTGTATGCTCATCCCCATGATCAATATGGAGAATCATAATCTGTACAAAATTAGATTTCTTTTTTCAATATATTTTAAACTCCTCCAACTACTATTGCATTTGACAAGATGCTTACTGCATCTTGTAAATGTAACATTCAACACTTCAAACAGCACCAGTAAGTTTTTAAAGGACAACAGTGGAAGCTTAGCCCTGCTATTCATTAAGATTTCTGAAAAACTCACAGGGCTACTCAAATCCATGTTCCCACATTGACTTTCTTGGAACAAAGACACAAACACATGCTTTTAGACTTATGTTGTGGGAGTATTTTTCATACTTTCAGAGACAAACCTCTTATACATGGTCCAGTGATCTTTCAGAGTGGCATGATTGTCAATTATTTCATCTAGAGTGATTAAGACTGTGAGCAACTCTCCCAGATGCTCATACATTGCCTGTTTAATAAAAGAGAAAACATATAAAACCAAAAAATAACCAAAAACTGTAGTTATTGAAAACTTTATTTCAGTTATACATGACAATTTCAGTTCCTTTCAATATATTATCAGCCAAGAAGACATTAGCTAGAGAGTTAAATTGGAGATTTCTTTGGTAGCTTAAAGATTTAGTATTTCTTGTAGCAACATAAGGAACATTAGCCTGCCTGCAGGCAGCACTTTAAGCTCACTGATCTATTTCAACATTGCAGGTGGGCTTTTGAAAACTGCCTGCATGCAGAAGCACATACTGCACGCAATAAGGGAGCATGCAAACATTTTTCAGCTAAGAAAGCTAGAATATGACAGACATGGAGATAACAGACCTTTCCACATAAAGGCCACAAAAAAGCTGATTAACAAAACCAAACCTTTAAAGAAGATTTCAGATTGAAAGTTTTACTTGAAAACTCTCTTGCTGCTTTGCTCAGGGTTAACGATCAAGACATATATATATACAGGAACATAAGCAAAAGGGCTCCAAACCATTCCCACCTGAAAATGGACTCCAGATGTCTCTATAATTTTAGGTGCATTCCTGTAAATAAAATAAATATTTTAATGCTTTTTTGTCCTTATAGCACAGTATATTTATCAATTTTGTATCACGGTGTATTCTGTGTTTCTTGAGGTACATTTTTCGCCATTAACATAATAACTTCAGAAAACAAAAGAACCTCAAAATTTGTTTAAAAAGTATATGCTCCCTGAAGTCTGTATGCTATGATCAAATTCAATATTGCCATTTTAAGCACACAGTATGTGACTGGTTCAAAGCACTGACTGCCTTCAGCGCACATGTGTATCGACAATCCCCAGTTCAGCCATGCTAACAGCAAGTCGCCTTTCATATAATACAGCCTTGGGGCCAAAAAGTGAAAAAACCACTTCACATATTTAATCAACCCATGTCCATCCTACACCTCCAGCACCACACAGAAAGTCTGCCTTGTGCTGTAGTGTAAGACAAAAATGAAAACAACAAATAGAAGTGAGAAGAACAATGCTATCCTATCGGAGGACTGGAGGGAAGGAATCAAGAGCCCCGCAGTTACATTCAGAGCTAAACCAAACAGTTCTACTCAGAGCTAAGCTCTCCTTAGAGTTTTCAGAGAAGCTAAATCCAACAGCCCTTACTAAGGTCAACTTCAGGTGTTAAAAACATGGTATATATTCCTCATAGAAAAAAACATGATCCACATATTTAAAAGAGACTATGGAAGTGATCTGATTTTAAAGTTTCAGAAGCTACTGGTATCCACTATATCAGTAAACAGAAGGAATCTCTCTCTCAGAACAAGGATGAAAGAGTAATAATATCTCTTAATCATAAAGACTAGGTACCTCTGAAACATCAATTTTATCAAAAAATGACAAAAAATAAAATTCTTGAATCTCATATAAAAGCACTGCCTTTTCTAAAAGTAAAACAAATCCACTTCCATGACAGCTTATGAAACCCAAACGTGCACAGCTAAGCACTCTCCATATCTCTACACATCAATATTCAAAAAAATGACTATGCCTTAGACATAACATTCACATTTTATGCATTTGTTTAACTACATAAAAACAATATAGCATTTTAGGGAATAATTACCTGTTGCTGGTATAAAGAACAGCCAATTGATGTACTACATTCACCACCACTTCATAACATCGGGTAACAAAGCAAGACAGCTCCTGAAATACAAGAAAATAAAATGCATATATACACACATACACACACACACACAGAGACGGTCCTCTCATACAAGTTGTCATTACATCCAAAACACTGAACATAAACCTCTGAACTTGTACTCAGTGGACAGACCTATAGCAAGATGGAAAACATCCTACTAATAGCTCTGAAAAAGAACCTGGAACTAAACTACACGGCTACCAAACAAGCTTCCAGTACAACCTGGACTATTTATACTATTGGTTCAATTTATCAATGACAGTAAGAAATCATGTGACAACTGTGCCCAAGTACTTGTAGAGGCAATATCCCTGATAGCAAAGGCTGTGCCTTTTCCCACTAGATTTGAGAGTTACACTCCAATGATAGTCAAATTCCAATTGGAAATTAACACAAAAGCCTATACCAACTGTAAGAGGGACAAGCCACAGAACACTGCTTAAAAGAGAGAGACAATGTCTTTGAGAGATGTGCTTGACTGAAGCAGAATTTGAGCGCAGTTACACAGTAGAAAAATCAGTAAGAACAAGTCAACCCTGACTATGTAAAGGACTATGGTAGTTCCTATAATGGATTTTAACATTATAGGAATTTATCCAATAAATTACTTTATCCTATAAATTCATTTATCCTTGAGCGACAGAATAAATGAATCCAAGTTTCCCATAAGCACAATAATCTTTGCTCATTAATATGCACCCTATACATCCCATCGGGTAAAAGTCAGTGTGTGATGAGTCTAGCCAGTCAGCACACAGATGGCTTCACAGCAGACAGCCCACACTGGCAAATCAGCCAGCCTGCCATTCCTGCCAGAAGACTGGCTTGGCTAACAGCTGAATTCTGTCTTCCTCTCCATCAAAAAAAAAGATCTTATTTGGGCTTCTGCCTTCTATTAGTCACCAGTTTTCACAAAACATAAAAGTGTCATGACTTCTTATACTCGTATGGCTTTAACAAATGCAGCTGAAATCAGCCAACATATTTCAGAGGAATGAATTAATAGACAATTGAGATCATGCTTCCTAAAGAAGGGGCACCAGCTGTTATTTTAAAACATCCAGGAAACAGTCCAACTTAACAGCACATGAATATTAGCAGCTACACAATTGTCTTGGAGTGATTTTTGTCTTGGAGTTTATCCTATGTCGTCAGCCCATGCCCAGAAGAATGAATTTTATGCCTTCCTATGTCTTTAAACTGAGTCTGAGAAAGGAGAGAAGTTCTGTTTTTTTTTCTTCTCCCTCAAGGTTANATACAGGAGAGATCATAATTTTATCAATTCTTCAAATACACTGGGTTCTGCAGGATAAAGTGCACCAAATAGTATTTCACAGCATTTTTTTTAAAGCTTTGACATAGCAAATTTGATGCTATTACACCTAGTTAATCAAGAAGTCCTGAACTTGGAAAAGCCAAAAAAAAACCCAAACCAATACATGGACATTAGCTCTGTGAAAGCCACATTTCACCCTTTTTCTCATCTTCATTCACATTTTCACACCATTCTTGGGGATAGGCTTATAATATTGACCAGAACAGCATTTCCCAGTCTAGGAATATAGGCTACTACTCATTTAGCGGAACACAGCAATTGAAAAAGAACAAACTCAGTAAGTAAAAAGTTCTCCTCACAGCTTTACCCATCTCTTAGCATAGTAACCTTCCCTCTGAGGCAACATTCTGCATCTCCCTTCTTTCCAAAATTACTCAACAATCTGCAAACCATCGTCACATACATACAAAGTGGGCTCAGAAGCAATACTGCTGTACTTTTGTGTAGTGTTACCCTACAAATACACATGTTTATGGAATACATGCTGACAAACACAACCTTTTTCTACAGAGTGGGCTTGCAAAATACAAATATCCAGCCAGGCAGTCACACTGCTCTCTACTTCCAACTGAACAGAGCATCCTGGCAGGAACAACAAAAAAAAAAAAAAAGTCTGGAAAAACACAAGTGTACAGTAGCCCCACTTCAGAACCGCTAAAAGATCTCAAACATCTGCTTGGAAGGAAATAGAGATAGGACAAAAAGCTTGAAAAATGGGGAATTTTTAAAGTCCAAGATATTCTAAAAACTAACTGCACTTGGGCATAGTAAAAGAGCTTGAAAAACAACTTCCTATAGCATTCAACCTGTGATGACTCAGTAAATTACTACTGTCATGCTACAGTACAGCAAGAACAGGAATTTTAACCTTAGTTAAACTAGTATTTGTTTAAACATTATGGAAGCTTCCTGTATATTTTCTGCTTGGATGAAAATATTTCATTACAAGCAATATTATATAAAACAGAAACATTTTTGAGAACAGGACAGTCATTTAAGCTAAAGAAAAAAAAAAACTCCAAAGCGGACTGAAACCTAAGAACACAAGAAATCCTCAGAAGAAAGACAGATCCTGTTTTCATGACGAGGACCCTGATAACAACCAGACTGCATAAGAAATGAGTGTTCTTCCCTAAAAGTCTGAATGAGGCGCAAACAATTTTTTTCCACGTACATGTTTTAATTTTACTGTCGTCAGCTAATATTCAATGAAAACTGAAACTTGCTAATCAAAACCATAAAAATAAGTAACTTTACCATCAAATGAAACAACCTCAGATCATCTTCTCTTAGTTTTTCTTAAGCAAATTCTAATTTCTTTGAGCAATGGTTACACAAACTGCAATTTCTTCTCTCATTAGACTTCCAGAGTTTTAGACAAGTATAAAACAAAGCCCAAAACAATGTGTGAGATGTCAGCTGTTTGTGACAGATCTGCAGGCAAAACACGGTAATTTAGCAAATGACTGCAACGCCTCCCAGCAAGATGAAAGCAGGATACTGCAGACAGTTAAATCCACTTTGCACGTAAAATTAGGATTATAAATGCCATATAAAAAATGCTATATAAAAATATACTCTACCTGCAAGAAAGAAACAAATCTTCCCATCTGTATTTGGCAATCTCCCTCCACCATGCTGGAATCTGTGGCTTAAAAGACAAACATCTGTCATCCCTTTCAAAAGCCTGTGTGACACCTGTTAAATTAAGATTGAAGCTTGCCCTCCAAACCATTTGTTAGACAAGCAGAGTGCACTATTGTAAGTTTACTGACAGAGCCTTAAAACTTAATTTTGCTTTCCTAAACTGGACTTATTTTTGAAGTTTCTTTCTCATTAAAAACTACATTGCTGCTAAGTTAGACACAAAGCAGGAAAAAAAAATATCCATCACCTGAAAGAAAATAAAGAATATGAAATGTAATTTTTTAAAGGCAGACATATTATGTAACTTCATATAAAAGGTTTCAAATTTTAAAAGTTTGTATGAAAGCACTAGGCATTTATATTGCAAGGAACATGCACTGGTAATTATTTACTGAAAGAATACACTACATCATTCAAAAGAAAAAGCTGTGTAGCATACAATTTCCTCAATAAATCGATTTTCTGTTCCCTATGTATCCTGCACAGAACCATCGGCTCATCACCACAGCTTCAGAGAATTAGCTAGACAATAAAGTACACCTATGAGATACTATGAAATACAATAATTACATCATCAATGCCAAATTGTTTTGGTCAGCTGGAGCAGTTTAATACCACCTGACAAAATAGCGTCTTTTTAATATGATGACAGATTAATGTTCCTGTTGGGCCGCTCCGAGTAGAAATAGCTTACAATTGCTTGCCTGCATAAGAAAAGCTTCATAAAATATGTTCTTTCAGAACAGTCACTAGAGACTAAAGGGAGTCTCCATGCTTCTGCAAGATGGAGCTCTGGGACAACATTCTAAATATTGCCTGCTTCTCCTTTGCACATTTTATGTAACCTTTACTCTGTTTAGTGTATGTCCCCTAAAAAAACCTAACCAACTAACTATTTAAAGTTCCTAGACTAGCCCTAGCCACTCCAAGGACAAGATCAAAAGGAAAAAAAAAAAAAAAAAAAGGTTTTCTTATATAGAAGAAAAAAGCCAGCACAATATTTGCTTAAATTTCAACCACCCTTGAGCCAGTAACTTTGCCAGCTGTTCTATGTAAGCAAACTTGCTGTTATCAAAGCATTCTACATCCCTACCTATCCCACAGAAGCCTGACCTCCCAGTTCCTGCCATTCTCAAGCACTCCTTGCAGAACACCCATCAGGAACAAACCGCTGCCGTAACGCATTAAACTGCAACAGTCTGACTTTTTTTGTGCTGGAGACATATAGAAGTTTTCAGGTATCCCCTAGTATCATTCTGGCAACATATCATTTTCTTTTAAGATGTTAAATCATGTCTGATAAGGAATTAAAATTTGCTAAGAAAACAAATAAACAACGAAAGCCACACTTCATGTTCCTTATCTGAACCACAACAGTCCTCTTATATAGCACATGAAACAATGATAAACAGTTCCTAGCTCAAAGATTTCACATTGCCCAACATTTCTGTCACAGTCAATGCTCTTGAAAATTTTTTTTTAAAAGTCCTTTTACAAGACTGCTATGAAAAGGCTTTCCCTTTCTCTCAAATTTCTGAAATAGAAAACAAAGTTAGGTGATAGGTGTCTAAATCAACTCACCAATACACTCAGTCCTCAGGACCAAGATCCATCCTTATTCCCAGACTAGCATCCTTTAAGTGCAAGATTAAAACCAAGCCTTTGGAGAAGTTATCCGTTTAACTCCAAGGAAAAAACAGCTTTCACTTAAAGCAGAGTTTCATGATTTGTTAAATGAATTGACTTACAATTACTTCAGCCCCTATATTATGTCATGGTCTAAAAAGTAGTACAAGAACTGCTACTTGCACTCGGGGGGCAGCTGACAGCAACACACTGCAGCTTCTCTTGGAACAACTGTGATTGCATAAATAGGCAGGACTTGATCCAAGGTAGTTATTAATTGTTTCATTGTTTTATTATACTCACATTATAGATTTATTATTTTATTACAACCAAAATAAAATCTAGTCCCAATAGGAAATAAGTTGGTTTATGAGGCATTTGCATGTGAAAAACACCCACAGGAGTTCAATGTTGAGCTCTCAACCTTGAGAAACAGCTGCTACAGTATATATGCTGTATGTTATACACTTAATACAACCTGCAACAAAACTTCCTGTTACTGTAACAATACTTACTGCAGGTAAAGCGGCTTTATAGGTAAGTATTATCGTTATCTTAAGCTAACTCAGGACAACCAGAAGACATTAATATATACCCCTATAACCTCAAAGTCTGTTCTTTGGTGTTCATCAGTGAAAGATACAGAGAAAGCATGTATCCTATTAAAAAAATTACACTTATTGTAGTGTTTAATATAACCTGAAGCAATATCATAAAACTACAAACTTTACTGTAAAAGGGAGTTACTTACCTCCTTCTCCGTAAAACAAGAGGCCATTATAAAATTTAGTTTCTGCCTAACAACAAAAGCAGAAATTTGGTTTTTAATAAATAGGATAGATGAAATCATGCTACAGAAATTTAGACATCATATATTATTTCTTTAATTCTAAAGACTAAACACATATCTGCTTGCCAATTTGCAAACATTTTCATAGGCAGTAATAAAAGACAACTGAATTTACCTCATATTTTAGCTTCTTGATTTCACAGCAAAGAGCAGCATACACAGTTATTACTTTGTTTAGAACCTAGACTCAAAGAGGAGAAAAAAAACCACGCAGATGACAAATATATTCACATTTAGAGGCATTGGTTTTAGCTGGATTAGCTGTGTTTTAATATATATTTTTTTGCCTTTCAAGCATAAGGCACTTACCTTGTTTTCTGTCTTTATGAGCTCCAGCAGGGAGGACTGTTCATATGGCAAAAGCTAAAAATATAAAAATAAATAGATAAAAAACCAAACCACCACAAACCACAAAATAAACCCAACAAAACAGAAACAAAAACAAATGAACAACTTGAGAAAATATTGGTCAAAAATATATTTATCCATCAAAGTAAACATTTTCCACCTCCCCAACCCCAAGTTTAATCTCAAAGAGGGGCAGTAATAGGAGAGCAATAATTGCACATTACTGGCAATCTACAATGCAGAAAACCTTTGCTCTTCACATTTACATGGAAATTCTTTTCTTTCACTCTAGGCAGAAAGACAAATAACTAGGTATACTATATAGCATTTATAGCAATTTACTTGCAAAACCTGGAAAGCAAACGCATGGTTATTATGGAAAAAACTGCTCAGGAAACATAAAATACGAATTAAGAATCCCAAATGCGGGAAACAGGATGCATAATGTATATCTGTATGCAGGCACTGACATTTGGTATTGAAGTCAGCCATGATATTGACTAGTTCATATACATCCTGCACTGTGGTGACCCTACATATAATATATGTAAATTATTCAGGCACATGATTGCTTCGAAGTGCATCTTCAGCACCAGCAACTTCCACATGGTAACAAAAGGGCTTTTAAATGAAGTCTGTAAATTCAGCAAAGAGAAAAAATAATGCTCCACAGAGGACATACAACTTACAACCACGGGAACAGTCATCTCTGCATGACAGAAAATACAGTGCCAAGTCAAAAGACAACTAGAAACACACACACTGTTCACTCTGCAGTTATACAACTATTAGCGAGCTCTTTATCTGTGGGTTGAGGTTCCAGAAAACATCAATATCCACAGGGAAGAAGTCTTCTGGAATTAGCCTTCCCAACACATGAAGAAATATAAATTCATTTAACTTCTGCTAGTATTCAAAAGACTGGAAAATATGAAAACATCTTCTATTATGATAGGCACCAATTTACTAATTAATTTATAATTAAAATACTACTGGATAGGTTTCTCAAACACAAAAGTCAAAGTTTTAAGAGCACAAATGCATCAATCTTTTACTCAGCAGTTTTTGAAGGAAGAAGGAACTAGGAAACCAACAGTTGCAATGTATATTAAATATATGAAGACCTTTAACGCAATGGGATCGAGACTGAAGTCCCAAACATCTCCAATAGAGTCATCCAAGGCATCTTCAATTCTCTTCAGCTGAGATGCATATTCCTCGAGAAATTTTCCATAATTCTTCAACTGCACTTCAGCATGAATTTCTGAGAATTGATAACATTTGTATAGTTTTACAGACTGTTCAGTAAACGACAATATCAAAAAAATTACTAAAAAATACTTTCTGTTGCTATTTAGCTTTAGTACTGTATTCCTCAGCGTGCTGCAGCATTTTTCCTTATTACAGCCACATCTTTAATACAAAGTTCTTATATATTTAAAAAAAAAATCCTACAACTTAGTGTCAGTTTAAAAGAAAACCAAGCACTACTTACAGAGTATCAAGCATCTAAGTGGTCTGCAGAAAATTACTTTTTAAATTTAAATGTATTTTCAAACCAAGATCTTAACAACCTTAACAATCACATGAAAACGCTGACCACAGAAATGACTGTAGAAATAGTAACATGGCAGGTGATTCTACCCATTAGCTGAATGAGTACCTGCACAATTACAACAGAATTTCGAGCCAATGGGTCTAACCATTTCTGCCTGAGTAACAAAGAAATCCTTCTACTCTCTACCTGCTGCTTCTCACTAAGTTATTTGGGCTTTACATGGGAAGTTTCTGGCTCTCAATTCTCCTCACTTGCAAACTCATCCCCTTCTAGGAGAATTTTTCTTCTGCTTAGCTTCTGGACAGTAAAACACACAGCTGTTCTGTTCCTGGTAGGGACAAGTAGGTTCAAAACAGTAACATTCAGCTGGTCAACCACCAGGAAGAGTACTATTAATTAGCAATATAAGTCTAAAGACAATTGGTCCACAAAAATTTTATTCACTCTATCCTGATCTTTTTTTTTTCCTGTATTAGGATACTCCCCCCTCCTCCCACCAGATTATATACAATTACTGACTTAGTTGCATAATCTGAACTAGACAGTGAATGATTCCACAGCTCAAGGCTTCTATGCTCAGTAAGGAAGCACAATCCTTTTTCCTGTGAAAAATGAAGTGTCTTAATCATAATTAGATAACAAATCTATCAGCTTGTGAACTTCTGCTCTGTGTTGAAAATGGAATTATCTAAAATAAGTTAGAGAATGTAAATGAGTCAAACAACTGACCTTGTCCTAAACAAAAATTCAACTCTCCCATAGGTTTATATGTGCCCTTTTCACATGTCAGCAAGTAGGCTGCTCTAAAAAGTTTTAAAAAAATTATACTCTTGTTCTGCATGTTTAGCCAGCCTCTTACTCATCCACCTTGTCTATAAGTGAGCCAAACGGTAGTTGATGGCTACTGCAGTGGGAGAGCACTGCTGAATCAATCATCACTTAGACATTCTTTGGAGAAAGAAAATATTTGACCGAGACACTGCACCGGGCATAAGGGAGGGAATGAGTAAGGACAAGTTAGTATGGAAAAGATGAGAAGGGCTATCTATGCACAGGAAGGTTGAGACTGAGAAGGAGAAATGACTGCAGTGAAGCCCTGAATTAATTCTAAGCTAGTCCTTCAAAGCCAGCAGCAACGCCAACCATAAGGGCATATCCGAGAAGCACAGTAAACTCTCCTACGCCACGTTCTGAATTAGTACCATTGGGTTCTACCTGTACCTGCAGCCCAGGCAGAGCACAGGCACTGCCATGATAAGGAGACTGAATTTCATGTAACCGTGTAAGAAGTGGACAAAAAACTCCACGAGCAGTGTTCACTCCAGACACTGATGTGCAGCCCTTGAATCGTATCATCATATTATTCTCTTCCATCAAATTCTTCGCATCTTTCAGGCTCCTTCCAGTGCATCTTCTGGAGACTCTGCTGCAGAAAACCAGTAAAACACTGACAGATGCAGAGCCCTGCAGAACCAAGTTTATCTAGCCACCAGCTTCAGTACTTTCATAGAAATCCTAGAATCATTCTGGTTGGAAGAGACTTTCAAGATCATCAAGTCCAACTGTAAACCCAGCACTGTCAGGTCACCACTAAATCACATCCCTCAGCGCCACATCTACACATCTTCTAAATGCCTCCAGGGATGGTGACTCCACCACTGCCCTGGGCAGCCTGTTCCAGTGCTTGACAACCCTTTTGGTGAAGAAGTTTTTCCTAATAGCCAACCTAAACCTCCCCTGGCACAACCCGAGCCCATTTCTTCTTGTCCTATCGCTCGTTATATGGGAGAACAGACTGAACCCCACCACACTACAGTCTCTTTTCAAGTTGCTGTAGAGAGCAATAAGGTCTCCCCTGAACCTCCTTTTCTCCAAGCTAAACAAGCCCAATTTTCAGCCACTCTTCGTAAGACTTCCGCTCTGGACCCTTCACCAGCTTCATTGCTCTTCTCTGGACATGCTCTAGTATCTCAGTGTCTTTCTTGCAGTGAGGGGCCCAAAATTGAACCCAGTACTTGAGGTGCAGCCTCACCAGCGCCGAGTGCAGAGGGACAATCATTTCCCTAGACCTGCTGGACACTATTTCTGATACAGTCCAGGATGCCGTTGGCCTTCTTGGCCACCTGGGCACACTGCTGGCTCCTGTTCACCCGGCTGTCCAAAAACATCCCCAGGTCTTTTTCTACTGAACAGCTTTCCAGCCGCTCTTCACAAAGCCTGCAGTCCTTGTCCATATCAAAGATAAAGATATTAAACAAAATTATCCCCAATACTGAGGTCTGGGGAACACCACTTGTGATCAGCTGCCAACTGGATTTAAGTCACTTCACCACCACTCTTTGGACTCGGCCATCCAGCCAGTTTTTTTTGTCCAGCAAAGTGCACGCCCATCCAAGCCATGATTAGCCAATTTCTCTAGGAGAATGCTGTGGAAAATGGTGTCAAAGGCTTTAGTGAAGTCCAGACAGACAAAATTCACAGCCTTTCCCTCATCCACTATGCAGGTTGCCTTGCCACGGAAGAAGATCAGGTTAGTCAAGCAGGACCTGTCTTTTATAAGCCCATGCTGACTAGGCCAAATCACCCGGTTCTCCTGTATGTGCCATGTGATGACACTTGAGATGATCTGCTCCATAACCTTCCCTGGCACCAAGGTCAGACCAGACCTGTAGTTCCCTGGATACTCCTTCTGGTCCTTGTAGATGGGTGTCAGATTTGCTAACCCCCAGTCAACTGGGACCTCCCCAGTTAGCCAGGGCTGCTGATAAATTATGGGAAGTGGCTTGGCAAGCAGTTTTGCTAGCTCCCTCAGTACCCCAAGGTGGATTCCATCTGGCCTCATAGACTTGTGTGTGTCTCTACTGCTAGAAAATATGGCGTATGGAGACTTTTTGTTAGAGGTACGCTGCCGTATTCCCCGATTCCAACTCCTCCCTTCGCGCAAAAGACAAAATAAGAACAGACAAACTGACAGAGATATTTGGGCTCTGTAGGAAGAACAGAAAAAGCTTTGAAGTCATGTAAGAGCATGAAACTGGAAGGGCTGTTCAAATCAATTCTCTACAAAATAGTTAGCATTTCTCAACCAAAATCTCACACCAGTGCCCTGCTAGAGACCACAAACTGTCACCTCTCCAGCAGCCAAATGATAGATTTGAACAATACTATAGCTCAACATAACTGATATTATTTCCAAATACTTAACTATTGATAGCCATCAACTTGCTGTCTTGTGCTGATCGCATATAAAATCAGAGACAGGTGTGAATAATTCCTCACTATTTTAGAGAGTGAAAGCAACTAGCTAGTCAGAGACAGGCAGGGCTGAATTGATAAAAAAATGACATGGAGGTGGAAGAAATTTTCTTTAAGGTGTGGAAAATTTTTCCTAAATAACTGCCTTACATGAAGAAAGAGAAAGAAAGCACAAAAAGCAGCTATTTTCTTTTTCTTCAGAGCAGCAGATATACTTCATAAGGTATAATGTGTTTACAACAAAGTTTGATTTAGTTTCTTCTGGGGTGATAAAATCAAAGCATTACAACTGCAACAGTGTGAAAGATCTACTCGGCAGTACAGATCCCCCAACATAATCTTATCTTCTGCCATAAATTCAGCAATATCAATATTCAATGGTCTTATTGCCACAGCAGGATACACAAGTGCTATGTTCTCAAATATCTAGGACAGAGATGCAACAAACCAGATTTACCCAGTATCTTGCATCCTAAGCTGAGAAAATTGATTACTAAAGGTTAGCAATATAGGTATAAAGTGATAACAGACAACAGCAACAAAAAAATGTCGTTTTAAGTCACAGAATTTTGCTTTGGCTTTTTTTCTGGGTGAACTTTGCGTGCTGCTCTGAAGGGAAGATCAGCCTGTTTGTTCACCATCAAGGTGGTGGTAATGCGGCATATTCTGTCATGCAAAGTTCTCCCAACTGCACTTGATGTCACAGTCAAACTAGTGGATATCTGGCATTTTGAGTAAAAGCTGTATTTTCTGTTCTGCAGCTGGGAAACTGGTCATAATCTTGGCTCAGCACAGCCTCAGTTTCCACTGAAATCCAGATTAAATGAATATGGCGTAAGCAGTACCATCCCTTGGGATAACATTATATGTGAAACAGTTGGTCCATAAGCAACACATCTGCACAGCAATACCCGGTATAATTAATTTGGCACGGTTCAATTTACAGTGTGTACTACAGTGTGACAACCACATACATCCCCTGTTTAGAAAGTAGGTCACCTCCACAGGCTGAGAAAAACGTGAATTTTGACGAGCACAGAAACCCTGTCAGACTTAAGCATCACTAGGTCTTACTTAATCGGTTTTTTTTCAAAGGAGAAACCGCAAGTGACCACCCAGCTTCACGCCAGAAAGCCTTTACCGACGGAAGCTGCACCCAACTAACTTCTCTAGATAGGACTTCTGTGACTAACAGAGGAAACAACTGCAAAAATCTGTGAGCCACGAGAAACGATCGGGAAGGAAAGAAATACCGTCCTCACGACAAGCATCTGCTCCTCCTGCCCGGTTCGTGCAAGAAAAGTAAGTCATGCAAGCCTGCCTGCCCCCTCCTTGCCACTCTGAGGGCTCTGGAGACGACTCCCCAGAGGCGGTAAAAGATGTAAAAGCCACTCTCCCACCCCAAACAACGCTCGGCAACTAAGGAGAGTGTGGTGGAGGAAAAAAAGGTCACCGTGACAGCCCACCCTCGCAGGCCTGGCCGGAGGAGGAGGAGGAGGAGCAGCAACAGTAGCACTCGGCTAGCGGCCGGGGGAAGGGGCGCGGTGAGCGCCCGGCTCCTACACAGGGCAGGGGCCGTGAAGGAAGCTGGGCAGGGTGACCTCTCTCGGCCCTCACGACCGCTTCCTTCTCTCTCCCCTCCTCCTCCTCCCTCCCACCCGTTCCCAGCGGTGATGCAGCGACGCCGAGGGGCCGCGAGGGGTCCGGGGCCGGGAGGGGATCAGGGTCCCTTCAGCCTGCGCCTTCCCTCCACTCTGTGGCGGTTGTCGCCGTCGCCGCCCCCTTCTCTGGCCCGGCGCCGGCCCCTCCCGCCCAGCCCTCGCTCACTCTGCGAGCCGTCGTCTAGGCGGTCGAACTCCCAGTCCGGGGAGAGGGTCTCCAGCGCCATCGCCAGCGCCCGGCAGCGCCAACCCCTCCTCTTCTCCCTCCCTCCCTCCTCCCCCTGACTCAGGCGCACGAGACTTCCTGCCCCGCTCCCGCGCCGCACTCTGGGAAATGGAGTCGGAAGCGCCTGGAGTCCGCGAGGACGGCCACGACAAACCAGCGCCCCGCCCACTCCTCGCGGCGCCCCTG
>VWZK01013831.1:87194-137129 GCA_013396935.1 Baryphthengus martii
GTCTCAGAGGTGCCGGGGGGGCCAGGGAGTCCTTTGTCTCCTCTCTTTACTCTGACCCCCCTTGCCTCTGTGAGCTGATCGTTTTGGTGAGGCAGGATCTGTCTCCGAGGTGCAGGGGCTTCGGGAACTTTTCTGCTTTCCCCCTGGTGTACAGGGCCCCAGCCCGAATCCCTCTCTCACCGATTCCACAACTCCGCCACCTCGCTGAGAAAAGGGAAACTGCCGGGGACAGTCGATAGAGTGTAACACACCCCCCCCACGCACCCCCAGCACTTTTCGGTTTTGATACTGGAGGAAAAGAGGTGTGAGGGAAACTCCCAGCTCTGGGGAGAGAGTCTGAAGGTCAGAGACAGCTGCACAGGGGGCCAATATTGCTATCTAATCATCTCGCTGTCATTTGTTGTCACACAGAGCCATGACCTGCATGTGGTCAGTCACTGTTTTTTTTTTTCCAGGCCCCCGGTGAGTTTAATATGAGAGTATAAAAATAGAAAAGTACTTTGGATAGCAAGAGAAGTGTCCATTCAGGGCCATTAACAATGACCATGGCAATTACATTACCTCAGCAGAATCTGTCGTATCAGCAGAAGAGGAAATGGCTTCAAGAGCAGTGTCACCAGGAGCATCAGCAATTTCAGTAGGGAAAGAGCAACAAGAATAGCAACTCCAATGAGACGTGTATCAGTAAGTGCAGGATCATCCATAAAAGTTAACTCTGTAATGCAGCAGGTCTGAAAATAGCGTCTACTACAATTGTTTTCTGATTAAAAGGAATCCAGCCTTTGGGATCTATTGATTTTTAAAATTTCTAGAGAGGAGAGATCTGGTTGGTAGATTTATGTTGAATAGTTTTTACCTATAGTATAAAGTGCGTTCTAAGAGACCAACCTAAGTCTGGGAAAGAAGTGATCAATTTTTGTTATTTTTTTTTTCGTAAAGGAGAGAACTCAGCTTTGGTAAATGTTGTCACATAATCATAATGTGGCAATGACATTGTTGTGTTTGTCTCCTCCTCTCATTGGCTTCTGTGCAAACCTAAGGTGTTTGTATTGGGGTTTTTATGTCCCTAGAAGTTTAATTGTGCAGAACGTTGACAGCTGGCAGTGAGCACAAGTGTCTCTAAGGAGATAATAAGTATCACACAAAACGAAGCCACAATTCATGCTAGACTTTAAGGACTGTATTTTGTCTACAGCCATGCAGATGCAGCTTTACCTTTCCTTGAACTCAGTCGAGCAGCTATACGCTCACTGAAGGCCAAGGCGTGTCTTCCAGTTTTGAAAAACAAAACAAAACAAAGGAAAACTTTTATCTACAAACCATATATGCATTCTTTGAAACAAATACTGTTTCTTTCAGCTATGAAACACTGCAGATAAAGAGAGACTTTCAGACTGCTTAAAAAGTAGTCACCAGGCTTTCTGTTGTCCATCTCAGAAAAACGTGTCTTTGAACGCTGCAAAATGGTACGAGAGAGAAACTGGTAGAAGTGGCACTGGCACTTGGTAGGGCCCTCTCTTCCCCGCATCTGAACTGAAATGGTAAAGAGTGAAATACTGTAGGGTTGATTATTGCAAGGTTATGAGATCATCAGAACTGCATACAAGGTAATCCAACTCGTTGGTCTGTACAATGGCCACACCAAAGTGTGCACTGTCATCCCCAGAGCATAAGCTGATGTAACCCTTATTTTGAATATAGAAAAAGAAAATTATTTTAAATGAAAATGTGTTTAAATAGTGCATTTAAAAAAAAAAACCACAACGAATGAGCAGGATGCTCCTTAGCTGAAATAAAATCACAATTAGACTCAGGTGAGTTCATGGGTTACATTTTATGCTGCCATTGGTGATGCAGTTCATTACCGGGTTTCCCTTTGTCTCCCTAGGTGGCAGTGTTTCGTTGCTTACACTTCAGTTATTTAGGTCAGTTCTAGATGCTGCTGGTATTTCTGTTTGCTCTGAAAATCTGATTTAGACTTTACCTTGAAGCTGGCTGGTTTAATGTCATCAAGTCAAGATCAGCTTTGATTGATAAGTTTTCTGTGCTGTATTGCCAGTGAATGGCTTTATGTCGTTTGCTTATGCGAAATTATTGACATGTTATAAGCATCATTTCTGAAAGCTGGGTGACACTCATGGCTGCCATTTGTACCGGGAAGCATTTATTTGGTACAAGCTTATAGGAAATTGCAGAGGCTGCTGAAATATCTATTAGTGTCTTGAGATAATACAACAGTCAGAAAAGTCTGAAGACTTCATTTAATACAGTGATTTTTGGTAAGCTGAGTATTACTCAACACAGGCAGAGTTGAGAAAATAATACGTTATTTTATTTTTTTTACCACACCAAAATGATCATGAAAATAAAATTTCTTCTTGGACTTTCACGTGAACAGAGTGAGATATGAACATAAATATGTACCAATTGAAATTACTTGTTATGCTTGAGTACTAGAAAGCATAGGCGAGAGACTAAAGTTCAAGATCTAATAGAATTATTATGGTGCTATGATTGGTTTTGTTATGGAGTGAAGTGGCTAGGTATCTATAAATTCATAAATCAACAGGGACTTGATTCTGTGAGGTATTAAAAAATATTTTATTTCCTTTGAAACTATCTCAGCAAGAATTGCAATTCAACATTGGAAAATACATTTTCCTGGTATTTTTAAGCAGTATTTTTAAGATTTTTGAAAGCTTATTGAAAACTTTCACATAACATTCAAACAGGAACCATTTTAATAAAAACAAACAAACAAACAAAAACAGAAAAAAAACCTCACACACAAGGAAAAAAAAAAAAGAAAAGAAAAAAAAAGAAACCAGTGGAAAGCATCCAGGACAAAAATTGCTTCATGTGTGTACAGGCAAAGCTCCACAAAGAACGACAGAATTGTAGTTACTTATAGGAGAAAGAATTTGGCTTGCCGGATCTGCAGGAAACCAGCTATGCTATACATTCCATGTCTGTGGAGCATTTAATGCTCAGCTCTTTGAATATTTAAAATCAAATAAAGTTCTTGCTCAAAGTTTTTGTGGCAGGATTCCCAGAAAGGATTTACTATCTGAGATTTGCTTTTCACAACTCTTGTTCCACTAAAATAACACCAACTTTTGCCGAAGTAGTTTCTATTATATTGTATGGAATCTGAGAGAATTCCATGTACGCGTATAAGACATCTGCACATGATAACACTTTCTACTGATTACATTGGTAAAATAATTCCCTGTCCTCATCACATATCTATGTCTCTCTTTCACCACGCAGGAAAAAATGAAATGTCAAGTATAAGGTTTTAAATAGTTATCTAAATGGCAGAAAATCCATATCAGTAGATTGTGAAAGCCTTACTATCATGTGGGTGTCTGGCCTGAAATAAAGACCCAGTGAAGGAAAAAAAAAAAATTTTAAAAAAATAAGAAAAGCAAGTTTTAAATATAAATGTTGCAGAGTTAAAACAAGAAATTTCCCATGAAATCTTGCTTCAGCAATTGGAAAAGCATGAAAAGTTTTTCTTGTATAAAATTTGAGTTGAAACTTGTCATGCAATTAGCATAGTTAGGGAATAACCAGTACAAAGCCTTACTTTCTTTTTTTTAATTACTGAATCTTTAAAACTGGGTGAACTCTAAAGTACTCCTGAGGAATTTGAGTGTATGACCTAATCTTTATTCATCATGAAAAGCCCCATCAAGGCTGATTTCCAACAACAAAAAGCCTAAGCAGAGCTAATTTAGTTGATTACTGAATCCCAGGGCATGATTTTCAAAAGAGAGCAAATCCTGGAAGATCTGCAGTTTCCCAAGCACATCAGTATGTGCACTTACTCCACTTGTCCTGTGGAACGTGGCCTTCCCTAATGGTCTTGCCAAGTCTTGATGATACATGTCTTCAGAGACACTGAGTAACTTCTGCTTCACAGGAATGAACAAGGTTTTGTAATATTCAGCGAGATTAGGTTTTATGTTTGTTCTGTACGTTTCTGCACATAAAAAAAATGCATTTTGCTTTCTGAGCTTGCTACTGAACAAGCACATTTAGCTCCTGAATAGTTCTTGTCTACATATCACCCTACATGGTTTTGTGGCTTTCCAACATACATCTCTGGAAAATTAGGGAAAAGGGCAAGCCCATGCTGGAAAGCTTAGTATGGGTCATCACAGGTTTTTATAAAGCTTCACGTTGACTTCAAGAAACAAGGACCAGAACTAGAAGAAAAAAAAAAATCAAAAGAGAAAACAATGTATAAAATATGCTCCAGATTAACTAGAAACTTTCATCGTTTGCAAGGTTCTTTTCTGAGTGGGATACAGAAATCAGTGAGGGATATTTTATGTCACTTTTTCCAAACACCATAAATCCTGGAGGAATGCATTGTAACCTTATATTCAACACTGTTGTTGGAGCCTACTGTGTCACACAAAACCTACTGCTTATTCTCACAAGGGTCAACCTAATCATTTTCTGGATGACAAAAAGCAGACAATTTGAATTGACTGTAAATGTTTACACTGAACTTTGAAATTCTAAATAGCCGGTTTGTTCAGTGGTTATTAAAAGCTGTGCATATGAATTCATTACTCTGATCAGAGGGAAGAAGCTGATGGTAGGCAGATACCATCCTTGCATGTGATTTAGCACGCCCCTATCTCTGTTCGTCCTCCTGCCCCTCATTGCTATGAAATCTAAAGTAAAGCCCACATCTCACTCCCCAGCTCCTCTATATACTGTGATTCTTTTGACCATGGACACCTTCTCTTGTGATTCTTCCCATTTGTCACCTAATATTTTAGTAGTCTGTGAAGTAAATGGAGATATACTGTCTCGTTAGGTTTGGAGGGGTGTTTTATAGATGAGGTTAAGCCAACGAAGTTAAACCTTGGTGCTTTACACATGCATTGTTTCATTGTCTATGTCGTGTGTGTATAACGAATAGAGCCAGAAGTCATTACAAATTGCTTTCTTAGGAAAAACAGGTATTTTGTCACAAGCCTGTGTGACAGCAGTTAAATGCCAAGTATTCGGAGAGGATTTTGGATCACAAACCAGAATTTGGAGTGTTGTGGACTTTTACCAATGCTTGAATCTCATTCCAAACCTTGTAGCATAGGATCATTTTGATGCCAGCCTTTACAGCATAGGTTCTTTGCATTCTATTGTATGGAATTTATGCAACTTTCATGAAGTCATAGGAAGACTATACATCCATTGATTCCTCCTGCTGTCTGAGGTAGTGGAATAGTTCCTGTAGTAGTGGCTAGGTGTCTGTACTTCTTACTTGAGCACATCGCGGGTTTGCTTAGTTGCCTGCATTGTGCAGGTGTGTGTGTAGTACTTGTATTGCTACAACATGGCCTATCAAACTTTAATCTTTCTTAAAGAAACTGCTAATTCAAAAAGAAGATTAACAACAGGGATTTCAGACCAACAGTGCCTGTAGTAGTTAAATGATGCATTTTAATTCAACAAAATTATGAGTTTTAATGTTTTGTTGTACAGTTTAAAGAGGAACTATTTTAAAGAAACACTTAACAATTAAATTTGGTAAGATAATTAGAAAATATGATTTCACTTACCCAAAGTAGCCAGTAACAACAGAATATATACTATTTTTAAAATAAGCCACAAAACAAGTCTTCTCAGTTTCTTGATGAGAATCTGGAATTACTGTACACCATTCATTTTAAACCCATAGTACCACAGATACTAGAGAAGGAGCCACTTGTATAAGGATATTGTCCCCCCTTGTTAATGGGACTTTTTGATTAATTCTACTACTTTAGTTTTTAATGTCTCAGAGCAAAGAAATTCACTAGTTCCCTCAGTTGACTATTCCACGTTCAATAAATCACCACATGCTCCAAATGACGGCATCACGAGAAGAATCTTCACTGAAGTGGTGAAATACTCCCCTACGTTTTTCATCTCATAGAGGGGAAATTATAGGGGCTGTTTAGTGATACTCTGTGCTGAACTTTCATTGCAAAAGCAAAGCCCAGTGGTTTATTTGAATTGAAAAGTTTTTGTTGTAATTTCTGTTGATTACACTTATCACCTACACTTTACACAGGGCTGCCAAGAGCCCTGAGTAAAGGGTAGGATATAGTTTTGCTACACAGGAGCGAATCAGGGAATGAATGATGTTATGAGAGTCACACTGTGAGCCCTTGTGTAACTTTACTCCATGGAGGAATTTTGTTGTGCCAGCCTGACTTACTTTGGGACTGCTGCAATTTACCTGCTGCAGTGCCTCTCCTTCACCGTGTCCCCCGAACACGGAGGGAGCAGCAGTTCTGTGGCACTGCTCTTCTTTCAGGGACCGCTGAGCGTTTGAAGTACCCTGAAGAAAGAGGGTGTTGGGGGCCTTGGAATGAAAACCAGGGGATTCCCATCACACTTCTTTTGCAGGAAAACATTAAAAAAAAAAAAAAAAAGAAAGTGAAAACCAGATATTTTCAAGTGCTTGGCAAGATTTTGCCTGCTGTATTTTCTACTGTAGCAAGATCTCTGCAGGTCACACATTTGGCTTAAGTGTTGCTTCTGACCTCTCTGACGTGGTTCACAACTCAGCCATACGACGATCCACTTCCCAGCCTTTTCTGTCCTTGTTTTCATGATAGGAACACGGTTTTTCAGCCTTTTACCCACCCTTGTTCTCTAAGATTAAGTGTTGTTGGGGTTTATACCCGGCCCAGTTTGCAATGGTGCTTGTTATGCTCCTGCCATGGTATCAACTTTTGGGTTTGCTATTTATACCTCTTTGGGGGTCAATTTGCCTTCTGTTTTTTTTTAGCACTTTGAATTTGTATTTTCAAGATCTTCGCCATACCTCAGGCAAGAAGATTTTGTTGTGACTTTAGAAAAATATTGAAGTTGAAACACTTAAGTTAATAGACGACCTCAAACACTAGCAGGTATTTTAATTATTAAGTAGAATGAGCTCCTTTAAAAATACCTGGCGATGTTGGCAGTGCGGATTTCCAGAAAGTCATTAACGTTTTCTAACCTCATTACTGGCATTTTTTTGGCATGCAATAAGCTAAAAATTAATGTCGATAATCTACGTGGTCTTTTGACTGTCACAGGAAATTCACACGAACGTCTCGCCGACACCCTCGGCAGAGGGAACAGAGCTGGGAGGTGACCGATCGACTCTGTCGTCCCTTCCGCCCCGAAGCTGTGAACCGACAGGGGCTGCGATGGCTCCGCAGCAAGGAGGTGCTGGGGGCACTGCGAGCGCCTCGGGGCCACAAAATGCCCTCCACGCGGCCGTCACTCGTGTCTTATTAGGCCGGGACCCCTCACCCCACCGCGCTAGTTTCTGTCCTCGGGCCCCATGGGCAGCAGCGGGAAGGCCACGGCCACAGCCCGGCTCTGCGGGCTGTGCCTCGCAGGGAGGGAGCGNCGGTGAGTACTGTGGGGCGGGCAGCGAGGAACGTGGCCCTCCCCACGCCTGTACCGTGCCGTGCCCGGGAAAGAACGGCTGGGGCTGCTCCTCGGTTTGCCGCCCCGGTCGGAGGGCAACCGGGGGCCGAGCAAGGAAAGGGAAGGGGAAAGTGACAGGAGGGGACATTTTTCAGGATGCGATGCGTGTTTTCTCTGAGGGGGTTTTGGTAAAGCAGGTACAGGCGCGGGAAGCTGAGGAGTGTTTGGGAGAAGGCTTGGTTTGGGTGCGAAAGCAGCATCTTGCCCGGCTGGTCTGCGGGCAACATCGCAGCCATCATCGGGGCGCTGCATCCTGCAGGGATGTGACTGGAAGCTGCTGGGAACAGGCACCAGCGATGCTTTGATAATCCCCAGTCATCGTGTGTCGAGAACAATGTGTGTTTTTTTCGCTGCCTCCCTCACGCTGGATTTGCCATGTGAGAAACTGAAGGTTGTCTTCTCAGTTAGGAAGGGCCGTGCTCGTTCCCAGGGCCAGAGGGAAGTCCCCATGGCTTTGCCTAGGAAGAGTGTTTAGTTTGTGACCTTCTAATTGCCAGTTCCTAGCTCTGGGATGGTGGGTTGCTTGGGATTGAAGTTGATGACCTAAATTCCTCTACACTCCATGGATCATTTCTTATAGCTCTGTGCAATTGTTCCATATGTTAGATATATAGCCTGCAGAACTCCTGCCAGTAACTGCTCTCTGAAAGTCTTGCCCAATCCAAATTATCCGTATGTGTAGGTCTGGCAAGCTGAATGAGACCGGGAGAAGATTTTTTCTCTTCTAACGACTGCTCTTTGTTTCATGTTTGACTGCTCAGTTTAGCGTGAGGACAGCAGTCCTCCAAAGGTATCTACATGAAAGGTGTGAGAATAAAGAGATTTAACACAAGATTTATTGGAAATGCGATCAGCAGTGCCAAAACCTGAGAACGAATGACTGGTGAGAACACATTGCCTGTAGATGTGTAGATGGGAGGGGTGGCTCTACGATAGGTTTCTATTTGGAGACGCTGGAATTTAGCACATGTAGGGGGATCCTGAGTAGAAATAAAGTTGCAGTACTGCTTTTCAAAGGAGGCATAAGTATACATTCATTTTTTAAAAGATGTAACATATCAAAATATTTACTAGCTTCACTAAATTCTTGTGCAGAATGAATAAAACACTGTAACCTTTTTGACAGTAAGCTTCATAACCAGAGTAGCAGTTACTGTTAGCCTTCAAGACATTAGATTAGAAGCTGAATGTTAGACACGCATATAAAAGAGGCAGTAACAGAAAATTATTTTTATCTATGAAATAAATATTCTCTTATGGATGGGTTTTGTAACATTAGACTCTTCTGAGAGAAGAAACTGGGACTTGACAAGATAGTTGCTAGCATCTGTCAGGCTGCTTCTCTATGCAGTGCTTAATTAGCTTTATTTTTGGTTAGGTGTTTTGGAGGGAAAAAGACCAACCAGAATGGAAGCCAACACTGAAACACTGTGTATCTTTTCATGAGCCATTGTAAAGTAAATTCCAGTACGGTATCAACAGATGGTATGGCCAGAATTTTTAAATAGGGAAGTTAAACTAACATCTGTGCTTTCATATGGAGGCGGTGAAATAAAAGTGGACTTGCAGACAAGTTGAGCGTTCAAGATAGGGTGCTTGTACAAGCAATTCTCAGGTTTTATGTTCCTTACCTTTATCTTATATTCTTCATTCAAACTGGGAGCAGGGAAACAGAACTGATGTTAATCTCTTTTATAATATGAACAAAATAGAAGGTTAAAGAAGAAATTAAAAGTTCAGACAATGAAAACAACAGAATTACAGTAGAGTGAGCACCAACTTTCTAAATTCTTATCTTTAGGTGGCACAGAGGCCAGACCTCTGGGTAAGTCACCTGAACTGCATTTTTTGTTATAACATGAAATGGGATAATCTTATAAAAGTACGGCAGACAATCCACTCTGAATCTGCATGAACAGTAACCTTTCCATGCATATGTTAATGAATGTTGAATGTCCATAGTCAGCCACGCAACTACAAAAGAAGTCTAACATAACCACATAACATTACTGGCAGAAACAATAAAAAAATTAATCTTTCTATGACATTAGTGATAATGATCCAATATTCATCTAGCACATTATTCAACAAAAAGATTGTTTTGGTGTTCTTTAATGAGCTTCCTTCCCACAGCTTCTTGATGGACGCTAGTGATGGTACACTGGCAAAAATGCACCGTTTCTGTAAGAAAGAAAGTGCCAAACTCTTTTTCATTTCTATGTAATCTTACAGAACTGTCTGGTTTAATTGGTTATTATATCCACATTAAATTCTTCTAAAATGATTTCCCACTTTCACAAGTCTAACTCGTCTTAGGTAAAAATGCTCAGGGCGAATTTCCAAAAGAAGATACTAGGTGGCTGTAAGATCTCATGCAGTTGCTCAGCTGCGATTTTTCAAACAAATATGAAAAATGAAGGACTGAATTTGTGGTCCGATCATACAAGCCCCTCCACATAAGGGATTTCTTTTCTTTTTTTTTTTTTACTCAGTAGAAATCCCATGCATGGCTGACTTGTGGGTTTGTATCCTGCTTTCTGCTGATGGCAGTGTATGTGTTATTGTGCTACAAGAAAAATTCCACATCTACACCAGATGTTAATAGAAATCATGCAATACATGTTCCATTCATTGGAGAAGTAACTCAAGAATCACTGGTCATAGCACAATTACCAGATCCATCTTGTTATTGAAGTCAGTTCACATTTGAGCAACTTTCTATGTGAGACAGCAGAGCTTACTCACTGCTGGGCTTATCATTTTGTGCACTACAATGAAGAAATGAGACTTGGCCAGTCTGCAGTCTTCTCAATTTTGCCGGTTTTATTTTTTTTGTTCACCTAGGAACTGTGTTCTCTGTTTACTTCTCGCCATTCGTTGACCATCTGTTGACTCAGTTCCAGAAGCAGCACAAATTAAGCACATGTAGTTTTACTGAAGCTATGTTGATTTGGAAGTGTAACTGGCATGCAGTTCTGTATAATATGAGAATCAGATTAATTTCAAGGGAAACATGAACTAAAGGTTAAGTTTAGGAATACAAGATGTGTATGTTACTAACACTTTGTGAATAAGTGGAGGAAAAGTAGTTCTTAAAGTGGTGATAACTTCAGACTTAAAATTACAAGAAAATTGGCCAAGTATTAGAAAAGCAAGAGAGTACAGCAGTGAGTAATTTTAAAAAGGGGGATTTGGTAAGTTTATAAAATTGTGATTGCCGTTTGTGATGGCAGAGAACTAGATTTGTTAGCTAAGAAGTTCCCTTCCAGTCCTGTTTTCTTACTGACAGATGTTAACTACAGGACAAAAGTAGAATAAGTAGCTCTCACCTGGACTGTCTCTAACATTTCTTCAATGTACTAGTTAGGCTACAAATGTAAATTAGTATAGTACAGGAATCAGAGGATTTCATACCATGCCAAACGTGTTCAGTGATCCATCAGGTTCATCTTTCTCCAATTTACCTTCTGAAGTTAAAATAATTAGGAAAATCAGATGACTAGGAAAATCTGATTATGGCTTTTTATACTGCAGCAACATTTCTGCTGTAAAAGCAATGATATCAGTCCTAAAGCATTGGTAATGGGATCTACATACATCCATTGGGCCTTGCTAGGTAAGGATTGCAAGGATGTTGTGCTCATTGTAACTCAGAGCAAGGTCCCGTCTTATAACCCCCTTAGTCAAGGGTATTCTCATGTCCCAGCACTGTAAGAAAGGGAAAAGAGGAGGGAGGAGAAAAATGAATACAGGTGCCAAAACACAGAACAAATGCATGTGGTTAGAATATTCAAACATTGCTCTGATTCCTCTTTATTGTTCAGAGCTTATGACATCTAATGAATCATTCAGGAAAAAAAAATGGAAATCAAAGTCCAGTTTGGAAATTTGAAGTTAAGAATAAAGGCAGGTAGTATGTGGATTTATTTTCTACCTTTCATTCAGTCCATCAAACATAATAAGACAAATTTTGTCAGGTAAGTGCCTCCCCACCTCAGTACCCTAATTCAGTTCATGAAGCTACAGGAATACCAGTTTTGGGATAAAGGAGATGTTAGAGGTGAGGGACTAGAGGTAAGGTGGGAAAGGAACACAACTGTCTCCTGAATCTAAAGGGACTCTGAAGGAATTAGTAGTTTTTTCAAGGTGCAAGCACTTGAATAACGTAGCAGTACGTGATACCCTGGTATCGTAGTGTTGTGATCCTAACTATCCTGAAAATAAAAAGTTGGAGCAGTTATTCGCACCTACTCAGTCTGAAGAAGCTTAAAAGCACATGTTCATTGTACTGAGTTTCAAACACAGAAGGCAGTTGAAGTCCAGCGAGGGAACCTCACGTTTAGCAATATCTCCTTGTAGGAGGATCAAATGGATGATCATTACTTTTAACTTGGCAGGAAAAGTACAAGCTTGTCTTCTTTAGCCTATACAAACTACTAATAATATGCTACCATTTAATTATAGGCATTTAAAGGGCATGTTCCAGGATCTAAGTTATACCTAGAAAAAGGGATTTATGTTCCTATTTCAAAAAATGTATTTTCATGTCTTATCATATTGGTTCTGACTATGAATAAGACCATAGAGCTTGTTATGCCTCTTGTAACAAACAGTGGGTCTGTCTAATGGAAATTCTGGGGAAGCCATATGAACATCAGTGACAGTATCAGATGGTGCTTTTATGTTAAGTGTGGTCTCTCTGAACTATCCGTCGCCTGTCATTAATCTCAAAAAATATTTCTTCAAAGGTGATTGGGATAGAAAGACTATTCCATTTTAAATCAAAATGAACATTGATCAAAATAGATCGAGAGAAACGTAAGCAACAACATATTGTCTTCACATCCTAGAACATAGTTTGTTTTAATTCTTTTTACCAGGTGTATCAACGTAAGCTGAAGCTAGCCCTTATAGGTCAAAGTATTTTTGGCCAAGAAGTTTATAACAAGCTGAGAAAAGAGGGACATAAAGTTGTGGGAGTATTCACAGTGCCTGACAAGAATGGACAAGCTGATCCTTTGGGTAAGTGTAGCCTTAATCCAAGTGTTAAAATTACAGGTATATGGAACCAACTTGCCTTTTTGTGAGAAGGCGATATCTACATGGGCATGACTTGCATGCATTGCCTTTATTACGCTGCGTTCAGCACAAGAACTATACTTAAACAAACACAAGTCCCAGAACCGGTTTAACTTTTTCAGTTAGTCAATAGTTAAAAGTTGTTTCTAACCATACATTAAGATATTTGAAAAATAAATTGGACCTGGTTTGAGTGTACAGCCTAGAGGTAATCATCCTGAACTAGATCTGTATCTTAAAGCAAGCAGCCCCTGAGGCTGTGCTCAAACACGATTGTCTGTCACCTGTGCTGTCTGGGACACTCAAGGCATGGAGCCGAGACTGTTTATCCCTGGCTTTCTGCCCTTTCTGACAAGCTTGCATGCGGCAGTGTACCTACAGAGCCTATTTCTCTTCCAGCCAGACCATGGAAAAGCCACTTGAAAGGTTGAAGGAGGCTTTGCTCTCCCTTTTTCCGTTGTTAAGGTATAAAACGATTTTCTAGACTTGCTAAAGAAAGAGTTATTACCTGACAGGTATTCAGAATTGTACTCATCAAATAGAACCCAGTGTGACAATCAAGCTACTTTTGAAGCTATTTTTACTTTATACTTATACTTTACTTACACTTTTGAAGCTACTTTTTTGATGCTACATCTGAATTGTAAGTGTGGATTTTTTGAGAAATTTTTGTATGTTTTTGGTTGGTTGGTTTTGGGTTTTTTGTTTTGTTTTTATTTTCAGTGGCACAAAAATAACTTATATGTGCTTAGTAAATTTGCTATATGCTTAGCAAATAGAAGTGCCAGAATGGAATGTAGCTTTATGAATAATCTGAAATCAAAACTGCATTCCACAGAGTGTCTCAAGGCTTTTTTTTTTTTTTCAGTCGAGTCCTGACATGTTTTTATAGAGCTCTTATGAAGGAAAAATCAAACATAAATTTTGCTTGCCTGGGCTACGGCACTCCCAAACTAGCATATTGTTCTCAGGTTTCTTACATTTTGTGAATCGACCTCTTTAAAAGATTTAATCACACTTTGGAAGAATTAGAGGAGGCAACTATTAGTTTAGAAAAAGCCAATTTGCCTGTCCACCTCTGGAAGCATACCATAATATTGGTTACATCATATAAACTGTTGTTGTACGGTTATTACACTAGCACATGCAACTAAGTACATCTTCCACTGATGTTTGACTAAACCATAGTCACGTTTTAGTTTATTGCTCTTCTGATAAAATAAAAATAAATTACTAGATACTTTGTTGCTTTTTACTTCCAGATGACTAAAGAGCTTAAGTCTCAAGTGAAATTTGCTCATGTTTCTGATCCTCGGACAGCTACAGTTTTTGTTTCTAACAGCAACTGCAGTACACAGTAACTTTCATGGAATGGTATTTAAGTAAATATTTACTTAAAACCTAAGTTAATAGGCTAAAGATGCTTCAGATCAAACTCAAGATCTAATTTCAGAAGTGAAAAAGAGAAAAAAAGTACAAAAATGTGTTTGGAAATATAAATTAAACAGGTGGATGTTCATACCTATTCTTTTTTCCCCTTTTCTTCCTATTACACATACAATTCAACAGATGCAGAGTTTGACTACTATCCTACTCTCTGTGATGAGATATTAAACAATTGCTCAATGAAATTTATCAGACACTCCACAATTTTTTTCTCACCCTTGTCTAGGTTTGGGTGTAGCTGTGTGTCTCACAGATAAATGAAAGCATATCCACAAGGCATCAGTAAACAGAATTTTGAAGAAATTACTGAAGATCATCAGCATCTGTAATTATTTGCACGCATGGGAAAGTGCTGCTGCTCAGAGTGAATCTTAGCTGTACATAGTCATATTCACATACAAATTGCTGAAGTGGAAAATAAAGTTCTGCTAAACCAAACCAGTTGCAGGCAAATGTAATGACAGGACAAGAAATAACGAGTCACTGTTAAATAGTCAGTAACACTCATCATTCTTTTCTGCTTTCATTGGTACTTATTAGCTAAATCGTAAGAGTGAACTTAAAGTTGTGAATGACATAAGCTGTAGGAATGAGAAGTAACGATAGAATTCATAAAATACATCCAAGTGCAAAGGTTTTTAAACAGCATACAGAACAGCACATAGGGCATTCTGTAATCATATGCCTGATGATCTGCTTGGGTTGCCATGCAATATCTCTCTGATTTCAGTCTGAATTTTCTACACAAAATGTGAATTGAAAAGTAAAAAAAACCTGTTCTTGCTCCTCAGCACTGGCAGCAGAGAAGGACGGCACTCCTGTTTTTAAGTTCCCCAGATGGAGAGCTAAAGGCAAGCCTATCCAGGAAGTAGTTGCGGCCTACAAATCAGTTGGAGCAGAGCTAAATGTCCTTCCGTTCTGCACACAGTTCATCCCCATGGATGTTATCGACTGTCCAAAACATGGCTCTATTATTTACCATCCATCCATCCTACCACGCCACCGAGGAGCTTCTGCAATTAACTGGTGAGTTTTGTGCCTCAGACTACACATATGTCACGTTAGGATGCTGGTCTGTATCCATTACTCGTGTAGATGCTGGCACAGGTCTGTTGACTTGCAACTGCTCTGAAGGAACTTCTCTGAAGCAGCTGAGTATTTGGTTTGTGAACTGCACCTCATACCTAAGATTCACTATGATTTGTAATGCAAGTGCAGCTGTTATTCTGGGAAGATCAGTGACGTGATCATAGATACGTTCATATATTTTACTCATAGGCAAATCGACAATCTGGAATTTTCATAGACAGGACGCTGCCCTCGTAGCTCATCCCCCACAAATACTAGTTAACTGTGCCATCAAGCACAACAGGGCTTGATGCAGAGTCTAAGATTTCATAAAAGGAAAGGGAGAAGAGAATCTGCAAGAATAAAACTTTATCTTGCTGTCCTCCTGAACAATGCACAAGGCTTGATTCAAAATGTTACTGTGGAAGAACTACACTGCAATAGTTACCACAGAAGACTCAGACTTAGCATTCTTGTGACAACGGAGATGCCAGTATCACAGTGTTTAAACTCAATAAGAAATTGTCTAAATATGAAGGAACAATTTTAAAAGAATCTTACAGACAGCATGATGTTTATCTAAAGTCATGGTGTTGTTGATTCAAAGCAAAAGCATATTTTGTTTTGTTTAATTATTTTTAATCCTTAATGGAAGAAGTGCTAAGCTGAAGCACTTGAACAGAGGAGTAAAGGAGGCTATAAGAGACATAAAGAAATCCTTCAAAAAGTGGCAGTTGTATCCAAGTGAATAAAATAAAAAAGAGCATAAAGTCTGGCAAATCAGGTTAAAAAACAGAGTAAGGCAGACCAGAAAAGGAATGAAGAGCTGACTTTTAAAGGCATTAAATTGAATAATAACTATTTCCCCAGGGTGAGAGGTATGTAGGGTGATACAGGTGTCTGATTTTAAAAAGATGCTTATCAAAGAGAACATCACAGTAGGAAATCTATATTGGTATTCAGGGTGGAGGAGCATAAGATGTTACTACCATACAGCCCTTTTTCGTGTAGAGTAAGTCAGGACAATTCTCTTGAGCTGAACTGTAAGTAGAAGTTTTAGATAAACTGATGAATGAATAAGAATCTCTTCTCAGGACTAGGGGACTTTCAAGCAATGGTTCTGCAGGTCTGGGGCAGTCTGCAGCATTTGTGTACCTTCAGATTGGAAAACAATAAGAGCAATACCAGTTTTAAAAGGACTGGAAGCCAGGAAACTTTAGAGCAGTCACTCTGATTTTAATCTGTAGTGAAGAATACACTTTCTACGCAAATGAGTAAATGTGATAATGTGAAAGTGACATTAAGAAAATGAGAGGTCAAATTCAAAGTTAAAAACCGTAAGATAATCCTCATAAGAGGAAAAGAGCCTGACAGTATGTAAGCACTAATAAAATATAATTGTTGTCATTCAGAAAGAGACCGTGGAAGTATCTTAAATCCCGTCTGCGTCTCAGTTAGAACATGAAGTAACTAGAAATGTTTCAGAAAAGGATAAGGGAACAACTTCCACATGATGGAAGAAAAAATCTGAGTCTTTAGACTGGAAAAGAAGTCATTGGGAAGGAAATATGTTAGCAGTGCATTAAGCCATGAAAGAGATGGTAAAGTGAATAAGAAATGATTGCGCATTCTTAATCAAAAGTTAGGGGGCAGCCAGCAAAGAGATCAGGTGGTAGGATTTGAATAAGTATAGGAGGTACTTTTACTCCATGCAGTGCATTATTAAAATGTGGAACTGCACACCTAGATAGTTATAGAGGGATACTTTCAAGAGGGAAAAGTTGATCAGATCTATTCCCCAGGAAGAAGTATATACAACTCTCTTTCAGGAAATTCCTGAAGTGAAGGTTTATAGATATAGGAATGTATCCCAATGATGTATCACTGAGTCTTGCTTTATTTTGAATATTCCTCCTGTAAGCTCTTGCCCTTCTCAGTTAAAAGCCATTGTCCTAAGACCTTTAAACTAAGCTAGGATTTGGCCTTGGCTGACCATTCTCCTGTTTCACTCTCACACCCCTTGCTCTCATCGCAACATCTTCCATGTGTTGCAGCTATGGCCCTGGTGCTGATCAGACCAGTTACCCCACAGTGTGACCAGGAGAGCCTGTGGGAATTAGGCATGGCTGAAGTCACACCAGGCACAAACTAGGGCCCTGGGCCTCTGGGGAGTTCTTCATTCCATCCTTTGCAGTAGCTGCTGCTACTTTGTTATCAGCAGCTGCCTGTGGATGGGGCTGGTGGACAGCGGAGGGAGCACACAGTAGTTCTCATCCTGTCATCTGTTCAGCGTCAAGGTCGTTTGCCCACAATAATTGCTTCTCCAGTGCCATGCTGAGGACATCCAGTCCTCACGAAGGTGCTCTTTTGGAATATTTACATGATACAAAGCAGAAGAAATGTTCCTTAAATGTGTGAAAGGTCTGGTATGGGCTAGGCAAACTTCTGTAAGCTTTCAGTGTGTTATACCTGCCAATTTCCCCAGTTGTCTTTGGAGTTCATCCCTTATTCTGCACAAATGTGTGCTTTACTGCTTTTAGTAGTGTGTTTTTCAGTGCTTACAATTAATCATGAATTTTCATGTATATAAGCCAGATCTCAGATAATGCTGTTACAACTGACCAAAGGGAATACTTACATGTGACATATCTTACTGAAAATTGCCTTGGTGTTCACATGCAGAGAAATGATTAAAAGCATTCAGGAAAGATGTGTCTTTCCATTTCTGGCTGCTCCCATAAACGCAATTCTGTTTGATTTTCCATCATTCTGAGGCACACGCAGCTCCAAAGAAGAGCTGGAAAATCTTAAGTGGCTGAAAGATGCTTCAGACTCAGAGGCAGACCCTGAGCTGATGTCTGTTGGCCTAGGTCTATTGTCAGCAGTGCTATGTTCATGCACAGCAGCTGAGAATCTGGCTGGATAAAAATTCCTTTAATAACTTTTCCTCAAGCAGTTGCATATCCATCATTTTCCACTCTGAGTTTAGTTCTTCTTGCAGCTGTGTAACAACTGTACTTCCCTTGCTGACCTACAGCTAAGTCTTGAGGCATAGCTAATTACATTAAACAATCAGTAATTATTAAGATAATATGCTGTAGATCTATCTTTCAAATTGTAACTATTGCACACATTTTGCTCTGTGTGTCTTAGCACTAATAATACTTTAAAAATAATTATCAGAACAAACTGTGTGATAGACACCCTGGGTAGAGTTGTAGCATTTCTTATGTCTTTTTGTGGAAACCACACCACGGTATGAAACTGTGGGTTCCTGACTATGAAATGAGCAATGAAATCAGTATTAAAGACAGACAGGATTTTCTTTTCTTTCTGCCTAAAGTAAATTTACATGTAACAAACAGGTTGATATCCTTGACTACATTCATATTATCTGTATGTACTGTAAGGCTTTTCTTTTTTTTACATCCAGGACTTTAATTCAAGGAGATAAGAAAGCAGGATTTACTATTTTTTGGGCTGATGACGGTTTGGACACTGGACCTATCCTTCTGCAGCGAGAATGCGATGTTGGCCAAAACGATACTGTGGATGACCTGTATAACCGGTTTCTCTTCCCAGAAGGAATAAAGGCTATGGTATGTTTAGCTGTACTAAATCGCAACACTTTAAGAGGAAAAGAAAAGCATCTGCTGGAGTTTGAAAGTAAAGGAAATATAGACATGATGCATGCAGTTGGAAAGACAGAGGTTGTGGTGATCTGCCAAATCACAGACTTCAGCAGAGCTGTGCTGCTTCACGACAGCTGAGGAGGTCGCCTCAGAGTATTTGTTGCTGGCAACAGGCAGAGGATATCCTGTTTCCACAGAAGTCAAGAGGTCGAAATTTTGGGGGATGTGGTTCTTTCCACAGATTTCTTGAATATTTTTACGACATGAAATTTAAGGCTCAGAGGGAACAGAAAGTTAGGAGTGAGGTCAAAAAAAAAAGGAGGGGGGATGGTGTTTTAAGTTTAGAATCCTCATGGATTTTGTGTGCTTGTCCTTTTTTGTATTCTTTTAAAATGAAGAAAAGAAAGTGCATTAAAAATACTCAGCATAGATCATTAGAGAATTTTTTTCCTCTCCATTTAAAAGCAGATAAATTACTTTCTGTAGAAAGAAAAAGGAAAGAGTCGAATGTAATCCTACAGAGCCACATTCTAGTCCTGCAGAATTTAGGCAGCTGCTATATATTTGATGACTAGGTACTCCCATCACATTTCCGAGGCTATTTCTTTTGTCAAAGAAATTTGAGCATATATTTATGTTAAATCAGTGCAGCATTGGTCTCTCAGATTCTGGAAATCCTAGATTTTAAAAACAAACCAGTTCCTCTTGTGACAGAAAGTCTTTTGCTGTCATTTAGAAGTATGACTGAGGAAAAAGGGTGAACCAAGCTAACATTAAATGTGTTACTTTTTCGCTTAGGTGGAAGCTGTACATCTAATTGCTGATGGTAAGGCCCCTCGTATACCTCAGCCTAAAGAAGGGGCAACATATGAAGGGATCCAGAAAAAGGAAAATGCAGAGGTAGTGTTAAATAATACTATGTTTTGTGCATAAGACTAGAAAAGTTATTAACACAGATTACAATAGCAGTGGTATGAAGTTAACATGAATTCTAACTCAGTTGTTTCCTTACTTCTTATTCCTGGGATAACTCCAAGGATGCGTGTAATGAGGCCCCAGGTTAAGTTTCTATTTCCTTTCAGCAGTTACAAGCAGAAACTTGGTGTCCTGCTTGGGATCATCCACACACAGCTACATGGCAACTGCACCTTCAGTGGGTTCTTCCTATGTTACCATACTTTCAAGTACAGCACTGAATGAAGAGAGCTCTCTTTATTTACCAACAACCCCTACTAAATTCTGTACCAGAAATAGATTTGATATTAGGAAAAGCAAGTTTTGGCATCTTTCCTGTTGGCACCAGGGAAGAAAAAAATATTGGTCATATACACAAACAACAGAGAAAAAAAGTATTTAAACACCCATATAAGAACTATATTATACAAGCACCCCCACTGAGTTAGCTGGATCTTCTTTGTGGTTGGGTACATGAGATTTTTTTTTATTTAATAGCTATTCTGATAGTTTCTTTCATTAATTTTGTACATATATTCACAATACTGCAAAGATAAAGAAATACATTTTCACTGATGTTACGTATTAAATGTACATAGCATTCTTAACAAAACATTGTTTCCTTTTTCCTCAAAGTCTTACCAGAATTGCAAGCTGTAGCAGGGATTCCATTTATGAAGCGATCTGTAAAGGGTTAGGAAATTATTAGAAAGTATTTTAATAAAAGCATGTAGATTTATTAAAGAACTTAGGATCCAAGCAATAAATAGATAATTTGCAGCAAAAGGTGACACACCAGACATGCATTTATTTATATTTATACTATGGTTATTAAATTTGTTAATCATAATATGAATTACTTATATATGAATGCCTAGTAGCAAGAGCTATATTTTCATTCTATTAGTGCGAGAAGGATAATCTGTGAAAAGATATAGACCACACAGAACACAGAAGTGCTAAGAGCATCCCATTTGACATGTCTTTGATGAGTAGCCATCTGGAGATCACCAGTCTTCCTTTATTAGACCCTTTCTATGTTCTTAAATAAATTAATAGTTGAAAGAGAAGGAGGAGGATTTGTAATTCTTACATAGGAAAACGTTAATAACTTGATTTATTCCTAAACAAAGGAGAATTAGCTATCTTGTCTTGATTTCCTAGATCTCCTGGAACCAACCTGCAGCAGCTTTGCACAATTGGATTCGGGGGCATGATAAAGTGCCTGGAGCATGGGCAACAATAGATGGCCAGGTATGCTCTGAAAAAAGAGGAATATTCTTCTTTTCTATACCCTCTTTTTGAACTTTTTTATTACAAAACTAAAAGTCTCTGTGTACAGGTGAAAGTTACATTGGAATAGCTCTCATTTGATGATTGTATAATTTGTATATATCTAGAACAGGCATCCAAACAAATGTACAGAATACAGCAGGTTTTGTTTTTTTCATGATAGATCCATTTAACTCAAGGAAAGATAAGAGCAATATCTGAAAAAAAAAATGAGAGAGCAATATCTGAAAAAAAAGAGCATGGTACAAAATATAAGTAAGAAGAGTAGAACCAGACTGTGCTAGTCATTTTGGGAAGTAGGCATGTATTACAGTATAATGCAACCCGTGCTGTACAGTGGGCAACATCGCAGCATTAAGAGCAAAATGAAATACTGTGAGCTACTGAAACGACAAAGGAGGTTTTATTTTAAAGAGATTTGGGCCTAGATCATTTGCAGAAATTAATATATATCTCATTTTATCCCAAACCAACTCTTTCCTTTCAATGTAATAAAAAGTATCATACCTTTGATCCACATTGTACTTGCATAAATTATTTTTTAAATGACATTATCTTTCCTGGCTGTGATGCCCAGATTTGTTGCTTAACTATTAGCCATCTGCTGGTGAACTGCTCCAAAAAGCCTGATTCTGCCCTAGTGCCCAGAAACTGTTGCTGATTTGAGAGACCAGAAAGAACAGAAGACCCCAAGAGAGAGACAGTGTTCAGCATTACTAGACTGGTAGCAGAGCAGAACTCCAGCAGTCAGTCAGGCTTCTGCCAGTCTCTCACTCTGGGTGTGCACTGACAAAAGCCGCTTCCCTTTTTGCACTGGTTCCAGCACCCACATTTTTACAGTTGAGCAGCTTTGCAAGTTTAGGCAGCTTGTGAATGTTTACATATCCTGGGTTGCAAAGGTACAGAAATAATGTTGTAATATGTTTTCCATGTGTAGGTACTTATAGTTTATTTCAATTATATTTAAGCTTCAAAACGGTATCATTTCATTAGTAGGATTTTAGAACATGTTTAGAATCTGCGCACTTTTAATTCCGTTTATTTTTAGGTGGTTACTTTTTACGGGTCGTCATTACTTGATGCTTCAGTGCCTGCTGGACAAGAGCTGGCAATAAAAGGTGCTTCAAGACCTGGACTTGTAACCAAGAATGGTCTAGTCATTTTTGGTAATGATGGGAAAATGGTAAGTGCTCTCACCCTGGCAAACATGAACATGGATGGCATAACTTTATCAAGAAGTGCAAGTAGTGTGGAATTGTCAGGCTATATAAATCCAACTGCTAATGACAGACATCTAATCCATTTGGAGTTCAATCCTCTACCACCATTTAGAGAAGACATTCATGTTTTGCTTCTCAATCTATATTCTTTTCCAATATGGATTAAAATACTAGGAGAGAATCTGAAAGACAGGTAGGAGTGGTCTGTATTAAACTATCTGCATCATAGCAGCATTCCTGCAAGCCATTTATTTTACTGTTTCAAGAACCATATTAATGCCTAAAAACTTCACACAAGCATGTGTTCTTTCCCAGATATTTTAAAATCATATACTTTCATTTTTCAGGTACTAGTCAGAAATCTGCAGTTTGAGGATGGAAAAATGATCCCTGCATCTAAATACTTCTCTGCTGATGAAACAACTGCCCTGGAACTTACAGAAGAGGAGAAAAAGATCGCAGAAGATATTAGGGTAATTCAATAAACTGCTTTAGTAAGACATTACTTCAGACAAAAGCACTACATACTTCTCGTTGTAGGCAAGGCATATATTTTATTTAGCCATGCAAATTGTCTTTTGATAAAATGTGCTCAAAGAGTACAGTGTTGAATCTTCAATTACTGACATGAATTCAGGTGGAATTGGGAATTCACTAAAGTACTTACATGTCACTTTAGAACTTTTTTTTTTCAGGTACAAGTAATACAAAGACAGTGATTGCAGGATTGGTTATGGCAAATATGTATGAATGATGAAGGTGGGAGTGCGGAAAAACAAATGGACCTTTGCCTTACAGCAGTGAGGTTTTCAACACTGACAACTGGAGAGTTCTGAAATCCTTTCTTCACTGTGGTGTTATTCATTAGGTTCTGCTTAGAGTGGTCCTGTTGGACAAGCTCCGGGTAGTCTTAGAACAGCAGTCTGAAAGAGAAAAGCAGCAATTTTCAACCCGTACCTGTGTGCGCTCTCTTCTGCCACAACCACACGCAAGGGGCAAGGTGGCAGAGAGATACAGCAATGGGGCACCTAGAGCAGAAAGCTGTCATAGCTAGAGAGGCACTTTGCTTCCCTCTCATGTAATCCATCCTTCTGTAGTGAGTGTCGGGTCTTAGCTGAAAATCTCATTTGTCATTAAAGTTTTGTGCTAGAGCAAGTGAATCACAGATGTCTGTCTTTCTGCTAACTCTGCTACAGGGTAAATAACTTTTCACACAGGTCAGGCAGTTTGATGGACTAGTATTTTAAACTGCTGCTTCAAGATTACTTTGCTCACCAGCAATCTAAAAGCTGCCTGCAGCTATTGACTGGCAGGAACAATAGCAGAAAGAAATGTAAACTCTTCAGTTCATGACACACTACCTGCTAACTCTGAAACCTAATCATAATTAGTTGAAATATTATGTTACCAGTTATCTCATTTTTCACGTTAGTGGAATTCTCCATCTCATTTAGGCATCTTAAACTATTTCTCAGCTCTACCCAGGTGCCAGAAATGCCATCAATCCAGTCACAATATGCTCTGGGCTGTCCTTGCCTCTGCTGGCAACGTATTCCATAATGCAATGGGAAGTTACTATTTCAAGGATAAAAAAAATTTATAAATGGGCCTGGAAATTATTAACGCTGTACATCCAGGTTTCTTGCCTGATTGAGTGAAATATTTTTTAATAAGCTAATTATGCTGCAGAATTTATTGTCTAACATCAGGTCTCTAGACAGTTTGAGACCCTCTTAAAATAATTTTCTGGTTTAGAATCCTTTGACATAATACATGCTGTAAGTACAGATGCCACAGAAAATATGGTTTGATAAATACTTCTTTCAGTTAGAGGGTTATTCATTATTGCTTCCATTATTTTTATGCATTGTTAGGCTATTTGGAAGGGAATTTTGAGCAATGTTGCTGTAATTGAAGATTCCACAGACTTCTTCAAATCTGGAGCATCCTCTATGCATGTTGTCAGGTAAAAAATATTCAAAATAACAAAACTACAAAGCCAAAGTTAATGGAAACAAATTTGTCATGGTGCTTTTAAATCATCTTTAATCAAGTAGTGTTGAAAAAAAATCTCCTTATATTTTCCAATACTCTATTCCCTTTCCTACCTTTGAAAAAGTGGTACGGTTCTGCTCCCAAAATTAGGAGATATTGATGTAATCCTGCTCTTTATAATGAAGGAAAATTCCTCTTAACTTCAGGAACATCAGCCACATGGGGGAGCATGGTGTTGCTCAAACCTATCTGTGTGCACTGACAGGTATCTCAAGACCAGGCTGATTGGGAAGCTGAGCAAAGCACTCCTCAGAGGGAAAGAGGAGCCTTTCACAGAAAGAATCGGGCCTGTGCTTACAAATGTACTGAGTTCATGCTGTGTTGGGTCACCTCACTTGCCTTCTTTTTCAGCTTAGATATCCCAGGCCATAATAAAGCACTTTGGGTGTTTGGCTTCTTTTAACAAGCTAATTGTTGTCCTGATTCCTTACTGTCTCATAGAGACCTGAATGTCCTCTGTGCATCGGTTAAAGTAGGCTCGTATGCTGTTTTATCAGTCACAATATATGCTATTTGATATTTATTTCCAAAAGTCTACCTAAAAACATTCCAGAGCTGATGTTTTCTTTTCCATAATACCTCCAATTAAAACAACAGATTTCAGTAAAATGCACAACCTCTCTGCAAGAAAGCACGTGCACATATTCACATGCATACAAACTGGTGCCCCATTTTGACCCCTTTCAACCTTCTAATGATTCAGTTAATCACTCTGAATAATTCTTTCATTTGTAATTACTTATTCTTTCTTCAAAATCTTTAGAATGCTAGAAGAGATCAAACAGAAATATAGTGAACTTCAGCTACAGAATGAAGATGTATATATGGCCACTACGTTTGCAGACTTCATTCAAATGGCTGTCAGAAAATTCAGAGGAGAAGACAAAGAAGAAGAATTAGTCATTGATTATGTAAGATTTTTTATTTTGCCTTTATTGCTTATTCTTTCTTGTCTTTTGAGGGAGGACAGACAATGCATTTTAAGAGACTGCTTGATGCAATAGGAAAACCAGGCAAATATTTGGTTGTACAAACTTGTCTTTGTGACTTTTTTTTTTTTTTTTTTTTTCAGCTTTTATATATTTGTTTTGTGGAATAGAAGTGCGTATGTAACATCACTTACAGTGTACTGGAAATCGGGAGATTAGGAATGTGTGGCAGAGTAGATAACACATGGGCAGATGTTCCTGCCTTCCTTGCACTCACCTGCCAGTTTGCCTCAGTTAGAATGGTTCTAGACCTTATGCTTTCCTGAGGCTATCAGTGCTAGATTTTTCTCCTAAGAGACTGTTCAAAAACTTTGTGTGAAAAGATTGTGTGTTTTTTAATCATTAAGCAGGTCAGGATTTCTTGAATTTCGGAATTATGCATTTGATTGAACTTCACGAGGACCAGCCTTAACCAGGGCTTAGTATTGGTTTGAACACAGAGATCCAATGATAAAAAATAAATCTGCGTAACTCTCTCAGTATGTTCATTGGTGTTCAGGGGGAATATGCTTTCCATTGCATTTTAGTCTTTTGTCCACTTCTAACAGCCATATATACATTGTAAAATGTGGCTGGATGTTGGCTGTAGATACCAAAGCTTGTTAAGCTACATAAAAATCTTAGTTATTAAAAGTTTAAATTAATTTGTTGTTTATTTCACTCTTAGGTTTCAAAAAAAGTGAACAACATGACTGTGAATATGCCATACCAATGTTTCATAAACGGGCAATTTATAAATGCTGATGATGGAAAAACATATGACACTATAAATCCAGCAGATGGATCAGTGAGTAATTTCTAAATATGATCAATACCATCAATACCAATGCATTTCAATTTCTTTGCCTATGAAAAAGTCTGAAACACTAACTGAATATTGCCAGTTTCAAACCCATACAGTAAACAACCCATAGAAATAATCTGAATCTTCAGTTTACTTCTCTGTGTATTTTACAGTTTTTGCAGTCAAGCTGCACAGTTAAAATAACCTACACACACTTCAACTATTATGTCAATACCCAGCCTTATGTTTTACCTTGATTTCATTCTTTTTCTTAGGATATTGTATATATTTCCTGTCAGTCATCAACTTCAGTTTTTATTTTACTTTTTTTTACAAATCTGATATCTTAGGGCAAGCGTAACTTTAAAATGTCCTTTTAAATTCCCAGTCAGAAAAACAACTCTTCAGCTGGAAGATATATAGAGTCGTACTTTGGCCCTGAACTATTGAATCTTGGTTGAGCAACTCATCACAACGAATTTTATATAAATAAGAGTAGTGATTCTGATGCTCATTAGTTTCCATTTAATTTTGGAGTAAATAAATTCTGCTGAAATCAATACCACAAATTTCACTATCATCAGAAGTCAGGCTCTGGTACCTTTCCTGAAACTCGTTATGGAATTGAATAAAAATTGTAACGATTCTGTATTAGTATTTACAATATATGTATATATATAGAACACAATCCTGATAAAATACTAGGTGTATATGGTGTCTTCTAGTAACAGAAGCTGCATTCCTGAGAAATGGAACATACAGGAGTCATTTTAGCATGTTTGGAAATTAGATCCTAATATCACATATAAAGACTTCCAACTTAAGTAATATCACATTGATTTTACATCTGGAAAGAGAAGGTGAAATCAAGAAGGACCTTGATATGAGTAAGAAGATAGATTTAGGAGTCCATGCAATGTTCTTCAAATTCTGCCACCTCAGTTATTACTGAACTTTTTGCAGCCTGACTCACCCATGCCAGCTGCTGAGGTTGAGAATATTATTTTCTTATACTCAGTCAAGAGGTTGGGGAGGAAGGAGTAACAGTCTGCATCTCAGCAGTTTAGTTTGAGCTAACACAATGCTACCTTTGGACAGATAATAGCCAGTGTGTCTTCTGCTTCATTGGCTGATGTTGACAAGGCAGTGGCAGCAGCGAAGGAGGCATTTGAAAATGGTGAATGGGGAAGAATGAATGCAAGGGAAAGAGGGCGACTCATGTACAGGTATGTGAAAGGCAGCTTATGTTTGGTTTTGTTTTCTTAAATCTTATTGTTTTGTTCCTCTGAAGAATTGTTGCATACATTTCCTGAATATGATGGATATTCATAGTCCCTTTGTCAAAAGAACCAGGTTAGCCATCTTTTCATCCCCTTGTTTACTCCAGTGTACTGACCTTGAGTCTTAGATGGCTAATCTTGTGGCAGAGAAAAATCTCGTGATCTCTCACTGCTATGATGTTTTAATAATTATTTATGAATGGAAAAAAATAAATCAAGGAAAACATCTTTTAAATACTCGATGGCTTCATTTAATCTATGTGCTTTTTGTTGCAAGGATTGAAGATTTCCTTCTGTGGAAATGAGGCCAAGTTTTACAGGTAGAGTGTACCTAGGTTAGGTAGGCAGAGACTTCTGACCTTGCAAAGCCTGCCTGCGTTTGCGCTCCATACAGTAAACACACAGCCACGTTGCCACTAATTTTGAAGTACATTGTAACTGATGCTGGATTTTCCAGAATCATATCCCAGCATATTTCTCACTTGGCTAAAGGCCTACTCTTAGAGATGTGATGCGATCTGTTGTGGAAGAATTACCCTCTGTAGAAGCACTCTAAACTGAATCCCACATTTATCCGAGATACTTCTAGCTCAGTATTTCTTATTTGTGCTTGTTTCACCGTGTCAGCCCTAGATAACACCTGGTTCTGGTTTTGCCTGTGTTGTTATTGTTTCAGGAGATAAACAGAGGTTATGCTGAGGCAATGGCATTTTAGTGGTGGTTTCTGATCCTTGAATGGCAAGAGGTGGTCTTGGAAGGATGGTGATGCTAGCTACGTATTGTGAGGGTGCTACTGGAGGCAATTAATAAAAACCCGGTTACTAGTGACTCTCCATATGCAGCATGATAGTTCTGGTGCCTTACAACAAGTACAGGGAGAACACTGTCACGCAGACTTTGGATGACTAGAAGCTCCAGGGATTCCCTATAAATGAAACGTCTTTCCTGGAGGTACATGAAGAGTTTTCGCTGCTTTTTCTTTTCCAGGACATAAAAATGAGTAAGTAGAGTAGGGATGAATAAAGAAGCAGATCGCTATTCCTGATTGCCACAGGTACACATCTGGCTAATGTGATGGAAAATCAGTCATCAACACAGGAGATGTACTAGGCAAATTCTGTTCATATTCAATAGGTGTAGAGCTTAGTTACTGCGCTTGTCATAGCAGCTGGCTTTAAGGAAGTTAGGATCTTGAACAGAGCTGAGGATTCCTGCCCCAAGGAACTCCTGAAGGAAAAGGTCCTGTGTATCAAACACATTTCTTCTGCAGGGTATAGTCTGCAGGAACATCAATATTGTTACTGGATGTCCTGGCGAAGTCAGGTGTGCTGAGACTGCACATTTATAAAGAGGAGAAGGAAATTTTTTCACCTTCAAAAATTACAATCTTCAGTAGCGCACCCATGACCGCTGCTATATGAAGCCTTTATTGTGCTGTGCCAGGAGGCTAGTGCTGGACACCAGACTAGACACCAGAAGAAGGAGCAGTTACAGTGAGCAGCTGCAGGATGGTAGCAGACTATGTATTTGGAAGGCAAGACCGTCTGGCAGTTTGTTTGGGTGCAGGGGCAGGTCATTGCCCTTCCTTTTATTGTTGCATACTGCTCCCTGCGTAACTTCTGTGAGAATTTGGAAACTGAAGATCCAGCTGATACAGAGGTTTGGAATATGCAACTAGAAGATGATCCTGTCCTCATAAGGCTGGGCTTAGCCCTAGAAAGATGGTAAAGGGTAGGGAGTCCATTGCAAGTCTGTGCTCTGGCAGGCGAGGAAGAGGAGCATGGAAAAGTGTAATGCTACAACTGAGAAACCTGGGGGTGTGTCTGCTGTAGTGTAGGCAGCAGAGCATTTGTAATCACATTAATATTGCTGTAATATTTACTTTATTGAATGCCTGGAATGTAAATTGCCCTCCCTTCCTTTACCATATCCATATGGACTTAGTGGATATAATTAGAAATAATAAGCATTTTAATATACTACATATTTTATATGACATTGCAGGCGTCTAAGCAAAAGAGAATGAAAGCAAACCTAAAAATTCTGCTTATCCCATAAATCATGTGACTTGGCCTTTGAAAAAGGCCTGCAGAACTGTAAAAAAAGTTGAGCAGTCATCACAATAGAAAATGGGTGAGTCAGAACTCATATTAGAATTAAATACTGTCTATAGCTTGGGCTTTTTTCATAAGTGTGCAGAGATTCCAAGCAAGTATAAACTTGGGTTTAATTAGGAACTTAGAGTGCTTGACAGCCCAAGTTAACTCTGCTCTGAAGAGAAACTTTTAAGGTGTTTGGACTGCTGCTCTGCATTTTACACTTGAAAGATTTACAAGCGTATTTCTACATGTAAGGCATATACAAAATGTAACTTCCCTTCATGCACAGATTATTCACGGATTAAACTCTTTTCTGCTTAGGCTACTGTCTCTCTAGGGTAACTATACCAGAGTGTTCATTTTGCAAACCATCCCCAGTATGAATGAAGGCTCTCTCTGCTCCACCTTAATTCAAACAAGTCTCCTTTTTCTCTGGTCTCTGTTCAAACGCGAGTTTCTGAGGGCTGAATGAGAGGGAAGGTTGTACGATTAAACCCCAGAGCTCTGCTGTTTTGTCTTAAGGAATCAGTAATAGAAGATACTAGGCATGCATCGAATGGAGCTTTTTCCTTTGTCCCTGACATGCAATGCACTAACCAGTAGCTGAGTCTCCAAGACACAGTTAAAATTAGTATTGAAGGATTTTTCCACATCTCTGCAAATGCTTTAAATGGGCAGAATTTACATAATGGAAGTAATAGGTTTCACACCCAGTTTGGAATACTCTTTACAGCATCTAAAATACACTTGGTTAAGCTCTTAAAATCACATGGGAGCAATGATTATACGTCTGAGTACCAAAACACATACAGAAGATTAAGAAAAATATTGATGCATCTGTTTCACTGCCATGTGAGATATCTAAGATCTGAATGTAAAAATTCTTTCATGCAAAAAGATCTTTCTGTCTGAGCAGGGGACCACTAAAATTCCAAGAGCTCCTCAAAAGTATCGATATCTGTCTGTACAGATGCATTGTTGAGACACTCTGATAGCTATTATTAACTTAGTAATATTTATTGCAGTCTTACTTACATCTCACTGTTTTGTTTTGTAAACTATGGAGAACTTGAGGCCCAAAGAGACCACATGCCAGGTTTTCAAATATACCAAGGCATATAAAATTCAATTTGCATTAGGGGTTAGGAGCTCTGTCTTTGGATATCTGGGTGCCTTTGAAGCATCTAACACTTAAGTATTTTTGTCCAAGTTCAGACAATACAAAACAGCACTGTCAAATCTTAAGCTAGGACTCTGAGTATCCCTTTTTGGTACTTTTGCATGCTTCACATTTGTTATGTTATTGTGTATTTGCTTTCAACTTGCAGTTCTGATTTTCTGTAATTGGCTCCTTGTAGCACAACAGAAAAAGAGCGCAATTTTTCTAATTATTATACCATAATTGAACAACCTGGTAAGTTTTCACTGTTCATGTCTTCATCCAGTGTCTACTACAGCCAATGTGAAGACATTTGCAGACTTCAACAGGCAATTGTTAAGGTTCTTGCTGATATTAATGAGCAGCGGCTCCAGTGCTCCACCTCCAAATTCAATGGGCATGCAATTTTAAATATGGTTCTTTGCCATACCAAGTATCATTTTAGTCTGTCGATGGTTAGATGTAACTTCTCCTTGATATGAATTTGTAATGGTTTTGTTAAAGACTTGCAGACCTTATGGAAGAACATCAAGAAGAGTTAGCAACAATAGAGTCTATTGACTCAGGGGCTGTCTACACTTTAGCTTTGAAGACCCATGTTGGAATGTCTGTGCAAACATTCAGATACTTCGCTGGATGGTGTGACAAAATTCAGGCAAGTGAATACATGAAGGAAATAATCAATGTCAGTGGTTCTCTACCTGTTTTTTTCCTTTCTTTCTTGCTGACACAGTCCCAAAAGCAGTGTCAGCAAAAGCAATCAAGGTATCAAAAAATAAAGCAAAATTAGAATTTTACTTAAAATGGGTCTCCATGGCAATACAAAAGAACAGTCTGCTTCCAATTGGAGAATATTAATTTAGATTGTGACTCTAAATAACTAAGAAATTAGTTGAGGTGTTACAGTAGATACGTATGCTTAGCTTATGATTATTCATGGAACAGAATGTCATTGTGGTCAGTATGTGGGTAAAGTGCAGAGACTCTTGTGCTATGTGACATTCTGACCAAGGTTGGTGAGTTTGCTTGATGGCACAGCACATAGCACAGGTTCAACGCACTTCCTCAAGTGTCTTTAAGATCCACAATCAAGAGTATCATTCAGCTTTTTTTTTCAACCATCAGACCCTCACTTTATGTTCTTCCATACTTTATCTATGCTTTTATTTCATTCAGCTGAAAATCAGGAGTTAATTACAGTATCCATAGTAGGAAACCATACAGCAGAAGCATTCCTGCCCCTTTCTCTGATGCAAAAATGCTTCTGGTTTTGAAGTCTACTCTGTGGCTTTCCAAAACATACTTACATGGCAAATATATCTGTAATAAAAGTAATTAAACAGTAACAAGGTTTGTCCCTCCTCTGTCTTTTAGGGTGCTACAATTCCAATTAACCAGGCCCGACCAAACCATAATTTAACATTCACCAAGAAAGAGCCAATAGGGTGAGTATCACTTTATTTTTTCTTAGTGATAGCCTTGACGTACAGAAAAGCCGTTTGAAAGCTGCCATCAAAAATGTAATATTTCGCTGTTTTTCCCTACCTTAAGTGTCTGTGCAATTGTTATCCCTTGGAATTACCCACTGATGATGCTTGCATGGAAGAGCGCAGCATGCTTGGCTGCAGGCAACACGCTCGTACTCAAGCCAGCTCAGGTAAAAACCAAAAAAGAATGTACAAATGGCTCAGGTCCTCCACTATTTGTTCAGACAAACCAATTCAGGCAGTCTAGTGGATTTCACTCATAGGTTGACATGTCATATATACCCATAGGTTGACCATGTCATGTTTTAAAGTGCATATATAATATGATGATACAAGGTGCTGGTTGTCTTCAATTCTCCTCTGATGCTACTCTCATTTTCAAGAATCAATTTTGTTCTGCAAGAAGCCATCACTTTTAATTTGTCAATACTGTAAAAAGATGAATATTGTATTAAAATTAACATGTATTGAATGCAAAATATATCATCACACGCTTAATCAAAATAGGAGACCTAATCTAAATGTTTCTGCTTAGGTCACACCTCTGACTTCCTTGAAGTTTGCAGAACTCTCAGCTAAAGCTGGATTTCCTAAAGGTGTTATAAATATTCTGCCTGGTTCAGGTAAAAATTCATCTGATCATTTTTCTGGGAAGAGTAGGTCGTTTTAAAACAGGTGAACTAGTGTTTTACCTTTTTGAAGACCTGTTACCTAAGTGCATGTATCTTCATAGGTAGTAGGCTTGCATCTATGCCATGCAGCATTTCATATATTTCCAGGACAGAATTGGAAAAATTGGAATGTCACCTGGCTCTAGCTATTGGTTAGTGCTGTCAGCCTGCACCCTCAACAAGTTCACAGAAATAGCATGAACACTAAAAAAAGAATGTGTTACAGAGAAACATGTTTCATTTGATTGTAAACCTTCATTTTTCTCTTAATCTTATCACCACTTGGAAGTGTTTAAATGGGCTATGAGACCTAGAGCAAGCTGGTAAGATGTGTATTGGTCACTAGAGGTGGTTCGTGGTCTGCACCATGTTACTTGATGTCACCATTCTCCTCATTCTCCTAAGGAAGAAAAATGACAGTGACTGTATGGGGCAGGCTCTGTTACAAATTAGGTTATTCCAGTTGCAGTGGAATATTAGAAAGGAAGTTTTTTAGTCCAGACAGATGAGGGCATTTAGAAACACTAATGTGATCCAAATTAACTAATACGAGATTTTTCATAGTCATATGAATGAAGCTGTAAATAAAAATAACTCTGTCACATTGTACTTGATTGACATATTTTTAGCTCTTTCTGTGTTACGGTGCTGCTGCTGGAGTAGTAAAAATTCCCAGTGCACTTACTCTCCAGTTAAACTGTTTTTCTCACTCTGATAGGGGGCTTAGTGGGACAGCACCTGTCTGAACACCCAGATGTTCGCAAAGTTGGATTCACTGGTTCAACACCAACTGGTAAACAGATCATGAAGAGGTACTCTTAGCAAAAGATTCATAAATAAACACTGTTTAATCTAGTTCCAAGGTGTCTTATTAGCTATATTGTGCATGTAACGGTAATAGAAAAGCATAACTACATAGGGTTCTTTACATTTATGTAGAATTCTACTAAGTCACTATTAGAAAATAGAGATATGATTCAAAGGAAATAATGAAATAAGCTAGTCAAAAATTGGTTTTATATGGGGTTTTTTTTTGTATTTTTTACAGTGCAGCCACTAATCTGAAGAAAGTTTCTCTTGAACTTGGTGGTAAATCGCCACTGATCATATTCAGTGACTGTGAACTTGACAGAGCTGTAAAAATGGTAACATTACCCTTAAGTAAAATGTATTAAAAGCCTTTGTGATACATCCTCACAGTATTGCAATATTCTTCTTAACTTGCCAAAAACTGCAGTAGGGAGCCCTTGCATGGAAAATCATGCAATCTGTTAGAAAATACGCTCTTTTTCTACAGGACTTTTTTTTATGCTAGCGTAGTTAAACTTCATGCTGCACCAATAAGGCAGGGATCAGTACTGCAAGAAATATACATTAGAAAATGCAACAAAGCAAAGAAATATATCTGGAAAGTATTCACTGGCCAAGTTAAGACATTAAAATTGATTTGCCAAAATCTGGTACTCAAAAAAAGAAAAAAAATCAACTTAGAAAATAAAGGCCTGAAAGTGAGTTAAAGTGTACATTGAGTTCCCTATTGCCATATAGCTTTTCTTAATTCACTATCAGTCATAATAATCTACCTTCCCAACCATCCGTAATGTTTTTAAAGTTCATAAATAAGATGTGTAAATGAGAAATTCAGTAGATTTGGGGAGCTTATTTCCTTATAGGGTAATCTAATTCATCAAAATGACAGGAGATGCAGTTCACCCACTAAAAAGCAAAGGTCTTCCACTCTGTGCTTAACCAGAGTGTTAATTCAATGAATTCTCTAAACCAGTATACACAGGTACTACTATTAGAAAGAGGCTATAATGCACTTTTCCCATTTTTGGAATGTCTTTTGGCAGGACAAGCGTCTGAGTGACTGCATAGTGACATATATGTGAAAAATAATAAAAGCTGAAACTTTGCAGTCAGCGTACTGCTTGGCCCCACCACTGTTCTGAGTCGTAGAAGTGAGAGGGTGATGCAGAGGTTGGCCTGAGCTATACCTGGCATTGGTGGCTTTAAATGATTGTGAAATAATGGGGATTTTGCCACACACTTGACACAGGCACATTGCTCGTACTTACTAATGCCGGGATCCTAGGCTTTTGCAGCTGCCAGAACATTACTTTTCAGGAATTTTATTTGTCCTGCTTTGCCTTCCCCCCACCTCCCTACCCACCTGGAAAACTGATATCAGGTATCAGTTCTTGGCAAATAAAAAGGAACAAACTGCTTGGGGTCTGAAGCTACACTCTTGAAATAGGAGGCTCTTTGCAGATCGGAGTTAGGTAATGTTCACCCAGTTACATTCAACTTTCAACACAAGCAGTATTGCTCCATGGGTTAACACAGTTTTATGTTTGCTGGTCATGCTGCCAGCCTTCTTCTCTGCGAGGCTGCAGCAAGTGTTCCTCTGGAATTTTGTTGGAAATTAAAAGAGCAGTGCTATTGGGTCCATCCTGAGCCATTTGTCTCCATGGAAGCGTGTTTGCCAGTTATAAGATTAGTCTGCTTGTTGCATCAATGGTGTCCTTTTACATAAAGCATTAAGCTTTGAGGATCACAAACACAGAATGCAACCCAAGGGAACAGAATGAAAGGGAGATGAAACAAAAGGATGTATATAAATATTAATGTTGTTTTTTTTCCCTGATCAGGGTATGGGAGCAGTATATTTCAACAAAGGAGAAAACTGCATTGCAGCTGGCAGGCTGTTTGTGGAAGAATCAATCCATGATGAATTTGTTAGAAAAGTGGTAAGACACTCAAGGACTAAAGTTTAAGCAAATACTTTTCTATGGCACAAAGATCCAATAGTTTTATAGACACTTGTCTTTCTTCTTATTTTCAGTTGTTTAATTTCTCATTATTGCTTATGATAGGCAATGCTTCTTCTCAGGAACCTTTTACAGGGTTAAAAAGAAGGCACTGAAAGGAGATATTTTAACGAGTAATGCACAGATGAGTGACATTGAAAGAGCTATTGTACTTTCAGTGATATTTCCTATTTGACTAGGAGGATAAGATTAAAAAAAATATTGAACTTAGGTCAATGTGATTGAAGGCAGCTGTGGAGTTTAAAAAAAAAGGCATATTGGAAGCATAGCTAGAATAATACAAAGCTCATTATTAAAAATCCAATAGCCACTGTACCACTGCAGAATTCATTTATTTAGATCAAGAACAAGAAATCGTTGTCATAACTCATTTACTACTGGTAAAGGCTAACATTTTAAATGCCTTTCTTAATAGCAGAAGAGAATGAATACATGTAAACAGTATCGAAAACTCGCAGAAGTAACCAGAGATAAGACAAAGCCTTGTTTTAGAAAGGGAGGAGCATTCCACCTTATAAGAATCGAGCCCTTTCTTATATCCTAACTTAACAGCACAAAAAGTGAATCATCCCAGATCACTGGCCATTTTAACAACTCTTTCTCACATTATGTAACTTTTTTTTAATTGGGTAACCCATAGGTGGAAGAAATAAAAAAGATGAAAATTGGTGACCCACTTGATAGATCTACAGATCACGGTCCACAAAATCACAAGGCACATTTGGAAAAGTTGCTGCAGTATTGTGAAACTGGAGTAAAAGAAGGAGCCACTCTAGTGTATGGAGGAAGACAAGTATGTAGACCAGGTAAAATATTGTTCAGAAGTGTTTGGAACCTTTACTCTTTAAACAAAAGTCATTGTGATTGTCTCTGCTGCAGTATGTGAAGTAGCAGTATCATGGGAATGGTACCAGGTAAGGCCAAGATACCACTTGAGAACAGGGCTTTTAAGTCTCGTACTAAGAGAAACTGTGCAACTGAAATGTAACATACAAAACCAAGTCAGAATCTAGTCTGCATGGGGGTCTTTTGCTTATTTATTTCTGTGGTTTGTGAGGCATTGAGGCTTTTTTTTTTTTTTTTTTTGCAACATCCTTTAATTGTCAAGAGGCAAAAGTGTAATTATATCCATTTAGAACACAGAAACATAATGTATTATTATCAAAAGCCTTTTTAGCTATATAAGACAATACATATGCTTAGTGGGCAGGCATGAAAGCAATATTTACCCATGAACATCTGTCCTTTATCAGCAATAAAGGAGAAATATTTGCACTAGAGTTTCAAAACATAATCCCTAAATAATCTGGATTATTTAGTGGAGAATGAAAATAGAGATTTTTGACTGTATGAAATCAGTATAACGAAAGCGAACGGGAAGTCTTACGGAAGGGGGCAGTATTTATATAAAATCTCTGATTTTACCCACTCAAACTGGAATACACTCACTCACCAAGATGTAGGTGATCAGGATCACTTGTATAACATCAGGATGGTTCTTGATTGGCAACAATGAGCTAGCTTTTGAACAGGTCTTTGCACCCTTCAGAAATGAACAGTCACTATGAGGCAGTCCTTTGCCTCAGAATTTTCTGTACTTCAGCATCCATACATCTTGGGCAAATCTACTGCCCATCACATGCTTTTGCTTGTTTGGAATATACAGATCCTTAGTGCTACAGTCTATCTTCTCGTTGGGTAACAAGAAAAACTCGCCTCTGCCACATGCTGAAACCTTGTCTTCCTGCTGTCAGAATGCAGGGTCTTCCCCTGAGGAGTCGGTTACCTGGGCTGTGGCATGCAGACTGTCTGGCTTGGCAGAGGACAGCACATGTCATTGCTCTGGTCAATACAGGCCATTCCTTTAACCCTTCTTCTGCTGTTTCTGTGATGCTTACACACACGCACCTCCATTCTTACTTCATTTGTCTCAATCTTGATATTCTCTGTTTCAAGTCTCAGCGTTATCTATGACCTCAATGTATGGAGATGGACTGGACAATACAAACCACAAAGCATGCTCAAATGATGCTCTGTCCTCTGTTTAGGTTTCTTCATGGAACCCACTGTATTCACAGACGTTGAAGACCATATGTATATTGCCCAGGAAGAGTCCTTTGGTCCTGTGATGGTGATTTCTAAATTTAAAAATGGGTATGTTCTCTGATTACTGTTAGAAACTTCCTCATTTTCACCCTATGTGTGGAAACAATAGCATACATGTATGATTTTGTTAAATCTTGTAAGACCAGTCTGAATCCCTAGATCCTTTTCCAGCTAAATTTTGAGAAAATATCCTTTTTAATAAAGAATATCCTGACCCATGTGAATATAGAACTAATGCTATTAGCAGCGTGTGACAGGCTAGAATGGAACTGTAAGTGCTGGTTCTTAAATAAGACTTAATATTCAGTGAAACAATTTTTTTACTGAAGTCGATGTGGTAATTGCAACAGCTTGATCAAATTACAAAATGTGGGTTTTTTTCCAGTGGATTTGCTTATTTTTCTCTCACAAAAGGCCACATGGTGTTGTTTGTTATTGTGCATTGTGTAACATTGGCATATTACTGTTGCAAATGAAAATCCTTCTATATCTTAGAAGAGGCCTTAGTGAGGCCTCATCTGGAATATTGTGTCCAGTTCTGGGCCCCACAGTTCAAGAAGGATAGGGAACTGCTAGAGAGAGTCCAGCATAGAGCCACCAAGATGATTAAGGGAGTGGAGCATCTCCCTTATGAGGAAAGGCTGAGGGAGCTGGGTCTCTTTAGCTTGGAGAAGAGGAGATTGAGGGGAGACCTCATTAATGTTTATAAATATGTTAAGGGCGAATGTCACGAGGATGGAGCCAGGCTCTTCTCAGTGATGCCCAATGACAGGACAAGGGGTAATGAGTGTAAGCTGGAACACAGGAGGTTCCACTTAAACTCTAGAAGGAACTTCTTTACAGTAAGGGTGACAGAGCACTGGAACAGGCTGCCCAGGGGGGTTGTGGATTCTCCTTCTCTGGAGACATTCAAGACCCGCCTGGACACCTTCCTGTGTGATGTCATTTAGGTTCCTGCTCTGGCAGGGGGATTGGACTTGATGATCCTTTGAGGTCCCTTCCAATCCCTAACATTCTGTGTGATTCTGTGATTCTGTGATCTTTTGCAGACTGTCAGTTTTAACAGCCTTCATTCCAAATAATAAGAATTACTTTACACACAGACAAGACTAAAACCCTATGTATAGAAACTTCATACAACTATTTCTACCAGGTTTCATTTCCTGCAGTGTGATAGTGCAGTGAAGAGCCAGCCACACAGATAACCTTTCACATTTATACATTATATATGGTGATAAGTGACTGTATTGAGTTTTAAATCATTATGGATTTTTGAAGCTATACAGAGATGAGATGCAAATAGAAAATAGCATTCTGGACATGGCCTGAAAAGTTGTGTCTTGATAGAAGTCTGAATTTCAGCATTTATCCTCCATTAACTTGTAAAGCAATCCAAAATTTTAGAAAACTGATTCATAATCTGCTGCCAAGATCTACTTTACTCTACAATGTTGGTATTGCTCTAATCCCCAAGTCGTAGCGCAGCTGAGCAAAGTTGGTATGCATAATGAAATCTTCCCTTTGACATCTCAGTATAGATCTTCACCACTGAAATGTAAGCTTACAAGCTTTGCAATTTTGAGGCAAGGGTATGAATTTCCATACATCTGTCAGATTGACACACAGATGGGTCCTTAATAAGTTATCTTCAAAAAAGCTAACTGGAGAAGGAAGAGCATGGGAAAAAGGGCTTCAATGACCTTGACGGTGGAAGCTTGCTAGCACTCGTTTATTTGACCCAGTTTAAATAATTTCTTTCCCCTGCAGGGATGTCGATGGAGTACTGCGACGGGCAAATACCACAGAGTATGGCTTAGCTTCAGGAGTTTTCACAAAAGACATAAGCAAAGCTCTCTACATCAGTGAAAAGCTAGAAGCTGGAACAGTTTTTATTAACACATACAACAAAACTGATGTGGCAGCACCCTTTGGTGGATTTAAGCAGTCTGGCTTTGGGAAAGATTTAGGTAAGTTGTTCTCCCCCTCCCTCACTTCTCATCTCACAGTCCAAATCAATGAAAAAACCAGTAAGATCTAGTAAAACATCAGTTATGTTTTGGAGCTATTCCTTCAGTCACAATCATCTAGTTCCCCTCCCATCCCTACAATATTGCCGCCTCAGCACCTCCAGTTCAGCCCTTCCTATACATTTGCAAAATAATGCTACAGTGAGCAGAAAATTCTTTTCCAGCTCTTCTCAGAGCAGTCTAATTACAGCTTGTCCAGACCTCTGGCACAGGTTATACAAAATCCTGTCAAGTAGCAAAGATATTGGCCAAAATCCTCTTTCCCTCAGAAAGAAGGCTAATTTAGGTTTCTCTTCTAAACTTGTAAGAGCACAGGAAACCATTTTATGCCTTAAAATGTCATCAAAATTTGCCAATAGCACAGAGGAAGATTCATTAAAAAAATACATCTTTTCTTTTCAAAAATAGTTTTAGGTCTAGTCTGTCAAACAAACTGCAAGTCTAGACAGATCAAGCCTCATGGCAAAGAAAAATGAAAGAAAAATCATTTCAATGACATGGCAAATTTTTGCCTTTGGTACTTTAGCAAGTATCAGACATTTCCTGAAATCAAAATAAGTAATAGTATTGGGGAAAAAAAAAAACAAAACAAAAAAACAACCCAAAGAATTTTTACACAGCTGCTTTCCTAGAAACTAACCACAGGCAAACCGAAGTGTGTAAAATCAACTATGAGCCCCCAGTGGCCATCTGGAGACTGACGCTGCTTCAGTCTCACCCAGGTGCCTGCTTGTTAAATTCCAGCTCCTTTTTCTTTCCCCATCTGTTGGATTTGGCCTCTTCTTGTCAAACCAGTTCTATAAATCTCTGTGGGAGGGTAAGTTAGTAAGTTTTCATTGTTCCTTAAGGACTCTAATATCGGCTAAAGCATTTAATTTTTTTTCTTAGTAATACAGTTACAGTCTCTGATGAGATTCTCCTATTGAGCTGCTATTCTAACTGGTGAATATTGTCCTTGCACAGGGGAAGAAGCTCTCCATGAGTATCTCAGAACCAAGGCTATCACTGTGGAATACTAAAGTAACAGCTTCACTTCGAAAGTAAACTTTTGGCAGAGTTTGAATCGTAATGACTCCATGAAGCACTTAATACCATGCCCAGGATATGCTGTCTGCGGTGATACAACTGGGAAAAAAAACAAATGCAAAAAACAAAACAAAACATCCATTCCATGGATAAGTCTATAAATTGGGTCCAAATTTTAGTCTCACTGGCAGATAAAAACATTTGGCAATTAATCTGAAGTTATTTAAATTATGCAGCAGCATAATCCCCCACCCCCAAAAAAACCAAACCAAAACCAAACCCAAGAACATGGTATGGTTTATTTTTTTAAGTACAACTGAAGAATGAGTTCTCACATGCCTACTTCTTGTTTGTGTGAACATAATATTCACATGATCATCTGAAATCCTTAGTCACTAGGCTCCTCTTAAAAGTTGAACTAAAATATACTGATTATGCCATTTTTGTTATAAACCAGCGCAAGTTTTATAGTAGCAATTAACATTCTGCTCTGGTGATTCTTCAGCAGTACAGAAAACCTTTGTGCCATAAGAAGTAAATCAATGCAAGAAAGTGCACTTACTATGATCTTTGTATAGTACATACAGAGTTCAACATCAGTGTTAAACTATGCACATCAAGCTAAAGTTAATGAAAATATTTTCTATCTTTTTGTTGATACGGAATGTGTGATCTGCCTGCAATTTGAAAGGTGGTTACATTAACAGATTAAAATCACTTTTTGTGTCTGCGTGCATGGACTGTTATCACTGTTTTATACGGCATGATTGTTACTTCGTACTTCATATTTCCCTCCCCCCCCCCTTTTTTTTTTAACCTCTGGGAAAATCCCTTGTAGAACAACCGAATTAAAATGGTAGCTTTCAGACTTCTTCAGTTCAAAGTTATCCAAAGATCGAGACCTTATCTAACAAGCTAAGCGTCCTTGAGACCCCTTGCTGCTCTTGGAGTGCAACTCCACCCAAAGCTTAACCTGATCTGTGGGCTGTCATTCAAAATTGCAGTCCCATTCTTTGATTCCCGTTCTTCCTCTTTGCTAAAATATTTTGTGGTTTAATCAGTTAATCCCAGTAAATCATACCCCCTTCTATCTTTAAGAAAGACCGTGAAAGAGCAGAATCTTTGTTATTTCTTAACACAAGTATTACAGAAACAGATATTAAAACTATAACTTTAAGTAAGGGATTCAAAATAAATTCTGTAAATAGCTGCAGGTTTCAAATCATGACATTGAATTTGATATTTGAGTAAATACAATATAGAAAATTTTACTTTAATGTTGTAGAAAATATATAATTCCTGTATGTAACAAATCCAGGAGCATGATAGATGCTTCTGACATGCAAACTGACCTATGAAGTAAATACAACAGCCCAAATCACTGTATTTGATCAATCTGAGGTAAGTATGAGACATACTTCCACTGATTTTAGTTTCACAGTTGTTACATTATGGCCGTTAGGTTAACCTACGTAACGGCCAGATGAAAATTCACCTTTTTTTATTCCGGCAGTGACGGCCATTAACAAAATGGGAAAGGATAGAAACATAGCAGGGAAAGTGGAAGATGATGAAGAGTATAGCTTAAAGCAATTGTTAATACTGGAGAGGCAAACTTGACCACTAAAGTGCTGAGGGGACCTGCACTGCAGCCACCAACCTTCCAGATATGAGCTAGTAACTAACCCATCATGGTACAGAGCTCAGTGCAGGCACAGAGGGTCAGTAATCCTCTGCTGAACTCTCCGGAGTCATCGCTGTCCACACCCATGGCCAGCTCATCTTGAAATGGGCTCGGGCACCGCTCTAGTGTCCACCAGTTATTGTCACAAATGCAATGCAGACAAACCTCTAATGTACTTTTAAGATAATGTTTAATATCAAAGGTATTGTACATAACGCTTCACAGGACATGGAATATAAAAAACATAGCTTTCTTCCTAGTTAACTCTTTCCTGCCCTTGAAGCAAAAATTTCTAGCACCCTACAAAAATCCTTTTTCAACAAAGCAACAGAATGAGAATTCTAACTTAACTAGCTCAAGTGCCACAAATTGTAGCTGCTTTCTTAGTCTGACCTCCTATGAAGTCCATTTCTGTGTTGTTGGATGAAGAAAACCGTACTTAATTCTTCAGAAATCCTGAGGGATGCCACATAGGGAAACAAGGTAGTTTTGACAGCCAAGTCTTCAAAGTAAGAAAACCTGATTTCGCATTTTTGTTGTTAGTTTATTTGTTGGGTATTGTTTTTTTGTTGTTTGTTTGGGGTTTTTTTAAGTAAAATAAAATGGATTTACTCATTCACTTTGCTGTCCAAAATTTCTATTTTGCCCTTTTCTCCCTTTTGTTTAGGAAACTTAATGTTGTCTATTGTCACTTCATGAGTTACACAGTCATCTTCAGATTCCGAGTCATCTTCTGAAGTTGATATTTCTTCATCTGTATCAGAATCACTCAGTTCAACTACAGCCACATTCTGGAAAAAAAGCCAACACTTTAGTTAGCACATTTTACATTTCTACACAACTTATCATACGAGTAAAGCAAAGAAAACACATGAAGCAGCTTACTACCGTAAGAAAACCACATCCACAATTAGAAAGACTTTTGGGTTCTTCTAGGATTATGACAAATATCACAAACAGATTCCTAACTATTTAAATTGTCATTCATATTGCCCTACAGCAAATAAAAGGCGATTTTTATATCATTATTAAAGAGAGAAATGAGTTGATAGCTCAACTCAGTCTAAATGGCACATCTGTATATATGTAATAATACAGTTCGTATCTTATAACCTAGTAGTGTTCGTGGTACTACAACTACTGCAAAACAGCAAACGGTTTAAACCACCCTGATATGTTTTGAAGCAAAAGTGATCATATATTTCCATAGGAAGAGCCATGAATTTTGAGGTCTGTGGAGGTCTGAAAAGATCTGTTTTAGGATGATAATCCTCACCTCAAAAAAAATTCCTGTATGCTGCAAAGCGAAATACAGGAATTTTGAGAAGCAAATAAATTTCTTCAGTGATTGGTAAATAGCATTACGCTATTAATCCTGAAATCTCTTGGCTTGTTTATTATAAAGCCAAGACACTTCTCTGACAATGTCCCATGAAAAATCTTTTAAAAATCCTGTCCCAGTCACCCATTCCACCTCAGCATATTAAACCAAACAGCTTTCACAATTCAGTTTGTTTTCTCACTATTGGGAATTCTTCAGTATAAATCAGCACTGGACAACCTATTCCATGTAGTCTGGATACAATCTGTAAGAACTCCGAATTCAACCAGTGGCCAACAAATTGTTCTGACAGCTCACACACCAAACCCCAGGCTGCCTTATTTCTGCCTTTTATCTTGTGGGTCTGCGGGCCAGCAGGCACTTGTCTGGGACATGCACGTATCACATCACCTCCATATTAAATTTTTCTTACATGAGCAAGTGGTTGCAGCACTTCAGTTAAAAACGGAAAGCAAATATTGATGTGAACGTAAATCAATAGGCAAATACCAGCCATAAAGGATCACAACAACAACTTTTCTAAACCCTAGACATATAGCTGGTCCTAAAAATACCTACAAAGCACAGTTGAAAGCCAGTTACTACATCCATACTAAAGACTTCCGTTATGCCTTACTATGCCATACGCTGTCCAGTTTCTAAAGCACATCATCCATAAAACATTTAAAATACAATTTGTGACTTAATTTTGATTCAGAGTTGCTGATTCAAAAGTCCATCTCATTTTGGCCTTAAACTACTTCTTATCCAGTCATTAAATTCTGCCAGTGTGAAAACTACGTAGTCAGTTTTAACCAAACAAGCATTTTTGCTACATCTGTTTTGAATTTACAGATCACCGACTAAAATGGTAAAGACTTAGCCTTATCTATCAAATTACCTCATTCTTAGATCAGAGAATAGTTTTAATTTACTTTATAAAATAAAAAATGTAGTAAGCATTTACCATTTCTATAACTTTTTCTGTTGCATTGTCTATATTTTCAATATCAAACTGATGAGCTGGTGCTGCTACCATTTTTCTTCTTAGCTCATCATTTGCATGGGCCATCTGTGGCAAAAAGCTCTGTACTCGGTCCAAAACTGAAAAAGAAATAATTACCATATGTATATACGCAAACAGATGCACATTAATTTATACATTTATACCTCACAAATCTACCAATTTAAGATGTTTCAATAGGAGGATTTATTACAGTATTCAATTTCACAAGACATAAACAGTAAAAGACATCAAACCTACTGGTCAGCAAGTGGTACAGGAAGAAATAACTTCCAAAATTCCACTCAGTCTTAAAACAAGATGTGACTACTTTACAGAAGACTTGCTTGTAAATTCCACGGCTTTAAATACATACTGAGTGCCATCTTGAGAAACTTCCATATCAGCATTATCACTAATGGAAATGTAATTATGTCCTACTTTCCTCCCTATTAAACTATAGGCTGAAGGTCTCAAATGAGATGGAAAAATAAGCTGCAGCACATATGCCACAGATGTCATGCTACACTTAAGAAAGTTCAACACAGTTATCAAAAGGGGCTCTGAAAACAACACGGTGGAAGAGAGACGGATGCTCTAGGTTGAAGTGTAAAGCACTTATCCTCCACAGGAACATCCCTCTAAGCTCAGTGGGGCTTCCCAAAAATTTTAAGATAATCAGTGTCATTAGGAGAATCACACCCATTTCCCTTTGATGGAGGAAGGGAATATCTTCACCTGTCTCCAGAGTTTCTTCAAATAATCTTTGCTCCATACATGCCGATAAGCCAATCACTAGCTTGCATTCTCCGTCAAGAGGTGATATCCCAAGTGAGCTCCACAGAATCTAACAGGTATAATCTACTTTTGAAACAGCCACCTTTGTAGAAACTTTTACCCAAGAAAGAATTCGATATAACAAGCTTTTTTTCCCCTATTTTTAAATCTCCACCACAAAATAAAAATACAATAATTTGACAGTCATCCATTTTAAATTAAATGCTTTTATATATCAGATTTTTTATACTAGAGAAATTACTTCTGAAAAGAGATAAGAAACTCAAATTGGCAAAAAATCAATAACCCTATGGTGGAAAAGAATGATCTGAGACTTAAGAAGAGAAAGAGATTTTCATTAAGAGAAAAACTCCTAAAGACACACTTCTTTCAAAGAATAACAATTTTTATACTACGTCGTCTTACGCTCGGGGTTACACTGAAGAGAATGTTAGCAATTTATATGTAGCTTTGACTAAGAAAGAACAAGTATAGTTCAATTAAAGAAATAAGTTTTATTAATGCACTCAAATTTGTTTGTTATGAATGAATGGCCCTATGATCTGGCTTAATAATTCTGCCAGAACATCTATTAAAAATAAAGTTTCTGAATGTGATCTACGTAACTTGCATCAAACTGAAAAGAGCTGACTAAATGAAGACCAAAGGTACAACCTGGCGAATTCCCAGGATACTTCTAAGTTCCTAAAACTTAGAGCTGCAACACCTTGCATCACAGAATCTATTTTTTTTGCAGAAGCAGCAGTTATATGATTAAACTGTAGGATGGACAACTGTCACAGAGGACCTCGCACCAGCAGAAACAAAACACTAGTTTTTGTCCTTACTAATGCAAGGAAAAGTTAAGTCAGAGACATTACCTACTACTTGACGCTGTTCCAATTATAAAGTCCTACTTACCATTGCTCCTTGGCATCCGGACTGTCTCTAAAGTTGTGGCCTTCTTGCTGCTACATTTTGAACTAATCAACAAAGTTTCTTCCAGTCCTGGAAACAAACAAGTATTAGAACCTTTACCTACGTCAACTGCAAAGGTCACATTTTAATTGTGAGGCTCTCTTCTTGCTACTTTTCTGCCTTCCTATAGCACGACTAAACATGAGGCTTCAACTGCCTCTAGGAATTCCACTCCGCTTTCCTGCAAATACTGTTTCTTGAGGTCTGTTTGGGTTGGTCATCTCAGTACTTCTGTACGTAATATGTTCTGCATGTCTAGAACTTGCTACAAGAGGCTGTGAAAGCAGATGGATCAGCAGGATCTACACAGAATTAGACAAATTCAAGGCAGCAGAATCATAATCAGATACTAAAAGGACTGAGCCGGAACGTACCTCTCAGCATCCCTATCCCTAGAACCGCAGACACTGGGCAATTACAAGAATGGGGAGCACCCACTGCTTAGACTAACAGGTTCTCTGTAATTATCAACTGCTATTGCAGCTGTTTGGAAGAAAGACTAAAGATCTCTACAGACAATGGTCTGACCCTGCAGGTCACGTCTTACAAGTTTTTAAAGTCTTTTGTCAACGATCTATTTAGTGGCAGATATCAATGCACAGAGAAACTACCTGCAATAACCTACAGCAAAACATAGTGAGGTAAGAGATAAGACGTGCTAGTCACTTATTCAATCCCTCCCCTCATGTGCATGACTGACTGTGTGCTGGCCAGCAACGAAAGCCGGCCACACACCGCAGTGCTAATGACCTGAGTTAACTACTGGCAAGAGTAGCGTCGTAAAATGCAAACGATGTAGGGAAACTCTGTATTAATTAGACAAGTCAGTTCTTACGATTGCCAACAGTGCCGTCAGCCCTTTGCCATTAACTAAAGCGAATCTTTTTTTCTTTTAAACCTTTCTTTATCCTCATAGAAATATAGTTACGACCGTCGATACCAATCTAACCTGGGTTCTCCTACAGCATTTACTTGGTATTATCTCTGCAGCGCCCGGGAAAACGGCAGCTCTTCAGAAGACGCGAGATGCAACCACCAGCGAAATACGAGCAGCCAGGTGGCCTGAAAAGCCCCTCCCTGAGGCTGCCCGCTGGCGAGCGAGGCCGGNCGGCCGCACCGGAAGTAGCGCCGCACCGGGCGCGCCGGCGCGCAGCGCCCCTTGGAGAGCGGGAGGAGAAAAGCCGTCCCCAGGCGGAGTCTCGGCAGGTAGCAGCGCCGATGTTCGGTGCGTAATGCAGAAAGGAAAATAATTGACGTTACGAAGAGAAGTGAAATTATTTTTTAAATTTTTGTGAAGTGCTTTGGTATGAAAAGTTCATCCTGTCACTTGGAGGAGAAATGAGAGCATGAAACTGAGCTGCAAGCAGATGACAGCCCTTGAATGCCTGTCAGCGGCTCCTCTTGTTTGAAAACGTTCCCATTTTCATCGTCACAATTTGACAAATGCACCTAAAATTAAATTTCAGACCCTTCAGGGAATTTTAGTCATCTTTTGGAGAAGAAACTTATGCAACCATTAATTTCAGTTGACACTGGCCAACCTGCTCTTCAAGGTCTGTTCTGCGGTTTCTGTCCCTATCTGTTTATAGTCTAGACAATGTGAAAACTGTAAAAGGAGAACTGAATGGTTCATAATGTTTATAATCTAGACAATGTGAAAACTGTAAAAGGAGAACTGAATGGTTCATAAGACATGAGACGGGAAGTCCAAGTCAAAAAATGAGAAAAAGTAGTGATCATGTAAATGATGATTATGTGCTCTGATCGCAAAGAACACAAGAAAAAAAAAACAACCCAGATCCCGGTGTCTTAGGATTAACAAATGCAAAGTGTAAGAAGAAAACCTTCTGCAAGGCCTCAGGCAAGAGGCTGCACTACCATTTTCCTGAGAGAGATTGGCCCAAGCAAGTGTTCCCTGCCACCGTCCCCAGGCCACCTGCAGCGCCACGTGCATTCCACTAAATTTGCCACCTGCTTTGCAATTCTGTACTCAACTGTGCTCCAGAATTCTGGTCTCCCACAAAAATCCTATTGCTAGCTTTGATGATTGAAAAATTTCAAGGAGGGAGGGTTTTTTTTTTGCCTTGGGCCACCAAAAATGAGTCTCTCTGCAATTGCTCAGCCCAAAATAACAGCATGTGAACCTCAAATAATGTCTTCCATCCATGGGTATTATGCCATTTCAGCACAGGGAGGGGCAAAACACTGTCAAGAAACCTGTAACAGGGAGCGATGACGTTATTGCCTAAGATCACCAGACAAGCACTTAGAAAAGCCAGAAATAGCACCCTCAGGTGCTATTCCTAAACCTCGGGTTTATAGTCTAACCTGTTGGCAGCAGAGACAGATGTGATCTTTATGTGATTTGCAAGGTGGCCCAGCTATGTATCCACACACGAGACATAGTAATATATGCTTGCTACTAGGGTAAGGGCACAACAGCATCCGTAGCCCAAATTCCCAATAAATTCAGGCTTGGGACAGCAGTCACTACTGAATTAGCAGCTCTGAGGTTTGGCTTGCTTCATTCGCTTAACGCAGTATCGACTCAGAGGTCAAGCTGACGCTGTGTTTTTCATGGCTGTAGTGCAGATTGGTCTGGCCCCAGTCCTGTGCTTAAGCTTCTGCTTTTCCTCACATATACCCACAGTAGCTGGCTCCAGTTTATGGCAGACACTTGGTGTCTTGCCCGTGCTGTCTTTTGTTCTGTCTGTAGAAAGGAAAAGAGATGCTGTAGACTTGGCTGCTGTTACCATCATTAAATCCCTGTTCTCTTTTCTTCTTCTTCCCTTCCACCTTCCACTTAAGGCATCCTCATTACTTTGAAGTGTAGAGCAACAATTGAGAAATCATACTAGTAATGATAGTAACTGCATGAATTTAGCTAGCTTGGCTATTTCAATGTATTAATATGAAGTGTGTGTCAGAATAAGAGTTTTGAGGATTGATTAACTTGGCCTAGCAAGGCCTCGACTCTGTGACACAGGTAGCTGATGTCAAGGGAATTACTGGCAGAATTACTTGGCATTGCGTGCAGGGTATATGGAATAGCTGGGCAAGAACAGGAATATTCCAACTGATCTAAACACTTTAAAAAAATGGATTCCTGAGGAAGCTATTCTTAGCCAAGTGGCACGAAAGAACAAAAATGTGCCAGGAGCTGACATTCTGGAGTACTCTGTACAAAATGGTGACTCTTGCGCTGTGTTGCCAAGAAAGCTTCTTCAAGTGGACGGCAAGAGGCACCGTCACGGCCTGCCCGGGGACTCGCCCGGCTCCCCAGCCCTTTGTTCCCCGCACTCTGAGAAGCATCAGCCGGGCCCTTGTCGAGGGAAGCGAGGCGGGGGTCCAGCTTCGCCCCCAGCTCGGGGAGGCTGAGAAGCGGGAAGGGGAAGCCCGCGGCTCCCCTCATCGCAGGCGGCGGCGGGGAGGTGACAGGCGGCCGGGGCTGCGAGCGGTGGCGGACCCTGCCCCTCCC